>CAUZXS010001063.1:0-107500 GCA_963585895.1 Sepioteuthis lessoniana | reverse complement strand
TATATGATATTGTAGGTCTATCACAGATATTGAGGACTCTCCAAATTATACTGCATTTCGTCTGCCACAAACCAACCAAGTGAGATTGTGACAACCATACACATTTGTAATATATATATATATATATATATATATATATATATATATATATATATATATATATATAAAGTACTTGGGAAATGAACAATAATGGAAAATATATCAATCAATTCCCGCCGAAAACTATAAAATCAATACGGCAATATGAAAGGATCAACAAGAAAATATGAAGACAGAAAATGTCTATTATATTCAACGAAATTTGTATTAATGAATAAATGTTGCCAATATATATATATATATATATATATATATATATATATATATATATATTTCCATTTTATGTTCGTTCTGATGAAGTCCTGTTAACTTTTTTTAGAGCATTGATTTATATCAATGCTTTTAATAGGATGGGAATAAACTTATTATCCTAATGTGACTGATTATTTTTTGTTTTTTTTTGTTTTGTTTTTGTTGTTTTTTTTAAAAATGTCAACAAAATAATTCAGCACTGAATAACGTACAAGAGTTGATATGCCATAAACAACCAAACAACCAAACAAACAACCAACCAGCCAGCCAATCAACCAAAAGAAATTAGTAATTAATTGACTTCAGAAAAAATTATGCAATCATTTTCTTATATAACTTTGTTGTCGATGCTTTTCGATTATATTTGAAATTTTCTATTAGAACCTATGTGGGTCGTATAATTATTTCTTCTGTCTTATATGTTGTGTTTCCAATTCATCTATTTTTCTAGCTCGGTCTGTTCCTTCCTATGAATATATTTTATCTATCCAATTAACTGGGCTAATTGTCTCTGTTTAGTATCATTGAAGGGAGATTTTAAGATCCTTATTAAAAAAGGAAACGCTTGCCCACAGCAACACAATATGCGTTCATTTGATATGTGTTGGTGTAAAGCTTTCGTCACGACAATTCATCCCTTCCTTCTGCCAATGAATTTGCTCTTCTCGTCAAAGAATATTACGTGCTTTTACAACGACGAGAGAAAAAGAAATTGGGATGAGTAATTGTTTGTTAAATCGCATAAACTAGATTTCGTGAAGAAAACTAAGGCTCAGACAATAAGCAAGCAGTATAAAAAAAAATAGATTCCATATCTTTTATATCTTCGTTTCATAACGTGCAAAAAGAATCTTTCTTTTAACAAAGAAGAAGAAAAGCGAGTAAAATCGTATACATATTAATATTAAATGCCACCCAATCGAAATAATTCCAAAAAATCAGCAAAAATTCTGAACGTGTGCAGGAATTTTAAAAAAGGGCTTTGTTACTTGATCTTCAAAGAAAACCAATAGATACAACTTTGTGAGAAAATTTGATGGCTAAAGAAATAGGTGAGAAGGGCTATCCACGAGGGATTCAATGAACAATTAGGTTCTTTTTCATACCGAAAAATAGAATGTACACAAACCAGAATCAATGTTAAAGAATAAAGATCACACATTCCAGACCAATTCCGATCGTCGTAGACAAGAAGATATCTAGTTAGATAGTTGATATTTCAATTTCTGCAAATTACTGCGTAAAACAGTGAAAATCTGGTAAAAATACGTTTACATCTCGTGACAACTAAAAATATTATGAAACATGAATACCATAGGTGTGTCTATCACTGAGATTGGTTGGTTGTTTGGGTTTTATGGTATATCAACCTTTGTAGGTCATTTAATGTCAAATCCATTTTTATGCGAATAAACAGTTCTAATTCGAACTATTCAGTTTAGCATGAGTACACAGTTTAATCGTCAAAAACATTACTATTTCAAGCTATTCAGTCTATTCAAATAGTTCTAGTTAAGCTAATTCAGTTTAATATAATTAAAGATTTTTTTTACACAGAGTTAAATGTCAAAGCAGTTCTATATTAAACATTCAGTTTAGTATAAGTAGAGTTTCAATATCAAAACAGTTCTATTTCAAAAAATTCAATTTAGCATAAGTACACAGTTAAAAAACATTTCTATTTTAAGCTATTCAGTTTAGTCAAACAGTTCAAATTCATGCAATTCAGTTTATCATAAGTACGCAGTTTAATTCTTTTGGGCCCATAGATAGGACCCTTATCAGGGCTACAATTCTGGGCCAGAGTGGACCTGGGAGTAATGACAATGAAGGTGTGACCATCGTTCCCCAAAGCTCCTGCATCACTGGAACCTTACGATAAGATTGTTTAGTGTCATATCTAGGACACTCGTTGAGTGGGGTCTTACCCCTCTGCAGTGAAGCAGTCAGTGTATTCTTCAGCCTCAGCCGACTGGGAAATACACAGAAGTAATGTCAAAACAGTTTTATTTCACATAATTCAGTTTAGCATAAGTACGTAGTTTAATTGTCAAAACAGTTCTATTTTAAAGAATACAGTTTAGCATAAACATGCAGTTTAAATGCAAAAAAACCCCAGTAAACTGAAGAAACATTAGTTTTATTTAACCCATACATGCGACCCTTATCAGATGCTACCACTCCGGGCCAGTGAAGACCTGGGAGCAATGGCTATGAAGGGGTGCTCCGCATTCCTCAAAACTCCTGCATCACTAGAACCTCACCATTGTGATTGTATAGTGTCATAGACAGGACACTCGTTGGTGTGGGGCCTAAACCCTCTGCAGAGAAGCAGTTGGGGAAAGAAAATAACTGAATGTCTAAATGAATCACTGTTCTGAAAAAGAATAAAATATTAAAAGCAACTGAATTGTAAAAAAATACCCTTGAATACAGTAGGGACTGCTTCAACAAAAACGAAAAAAACAGAATTTGTAAAATTGTCGACTTGCCTGTCCTGGCTGACCACAGAATAAAACTGAAAGAATGTGAAAATAAGGAAAAGTTCCTCGACCTTGCTAAGGAATTTTAAAACTATGGAACATGATGGTGACAATTATACCAATTGTGATTGGTGCTTTTGGTACAGTAACTAAATGATTATTAAAGGGATTAGAGGACTTGGAAGTTGGAGGACGAATGGAGACTATCCAAACGACAGCATTATTGAGAACGGGCAGAATACGGAGAAGAGTCCTGGAGACTTGACGAGACTTACTGTCACTCAAATTCCATTGAAAGATCATCAGCTTACGCTGATGTGAAAAACTCTAATGAGTAAATAATAATAATAATGGAGACTGTGAGGAAGATTTTAGGTCATACAGACAGCATCATTTGTGACATCAGCCAGAATAGTGAGTGAAATGCTGTTATTTAATTCATCTGGTATGCTACCAATTCTCACTAGTATGAAAGCATAATGGGTGAATAATAATAATAATAATAATAATAATAATAATAATAATAATAAATGGTATATGCACAACCCAGCACCTGTTCTAGAAAATGACTCGCATAAACTTCTATGGGACTTTAATATACAAACGGATCACCTAATCCCGGCCAGGAGACCAGACTTAGTAATAATCAATAAAAAAAAGAGAACTTTCAAAATAGTCGACTTTGCTGTCCCGGCAGACCACAGGATAAAACTGAAAGAATGTGAAAAGAAGGATAAATATCTCGACCTTGCTAGGGAACTGAAAAAATTATGGAACATGCAGGTGACAATTATACCAATTGTAATAGGTGCGTTTGGAACAGTAACTAAGGGATTACTAAGGGGACTAGAGGACTTGGAGGTTGGCGGATGAGTGGAGACCATCCAAACGACAGCATTGTTGAGAACGACCAGAATACTAAGAAGAGTCCTGGAGACTTGAGGAGACTTGCTGTCACTCAGACTTCAGTGAAAAACCACCGGCTATCGCTGATGTGAAAAGCTCTAATGAGTGAACAATAAGAAGAAGAAGAAGAAGAAGAGCCCGTGATATTACCAGGTCAAATCTAGGAGACTGAATCTCTTTTAATAGCAGCACAAATTAATATCACAAGGACCAATTAAATCAAATCGAAAATTAATAATACGCCAACAGAATGTAAGATTATTTGGAGACATATATGAATGGGTTAATCACATAATAAGCGAATGAATGAAACTGGAGGCAAAGAAATACAAGACTAGGTACGACTGAGTAAGAAAGATAGTCCATAAGGAATTTTGCAAAAGATTAAAAGTTGACCATACTAACAAATATGCACATAGAAGAAAGTGTCCTAAAAATGAAAGCCACGTAACTTTCAGGGATTTTGAGATGGAAATGGATCACCCAATCCCAGCCAGAATACCAGACCAAGTACTAATCATCAAGAAGAAAAGAACTTGTCTTTTCTATTTCAACCGACTACGGAGTGAAAATAAAAGAAAACGAAATGATAAGGAAATACTTGGATCTTTTTTTGCCAGAGGGTGAAGAAGATGTGAAGCATGATGTTGACAGTGTTACCAATTGAAGTTTGTGCGAGTGGAATGGTCCCTAACAACCTGGGACGGAGATTGCATGAATTGTAAATCAGAGAATTGATACAATATAGACCAGAGTATTTATTGTTGGGATCAGCAAGAATATTTAGAAGACTCCTGGAGAGCTGAAGGGACTTGCTGTTACTCAAACTCTAGCGAAAGACCAGTACTCAAAACTGGCGTTAAAGACTCGCAAAGTCTAAAATGATAATGATATTAAATATAAAGATAACAGTGATTCCAGTCTTATTCAGAACACTTGGAACGATGCCAAAGAGTTTGGAAAAGAAAAGCTGGGATCCAAAAAGGGATTGATACCGTCTGAAGAGTTGAAATTGGCTAGACTACTGAGAACAGTCACATATAGCGGTACTCTTTCTGTTTGGATTGGTTTCTTTGTTTAATGGTATATCAACTCTATGTAGGTTATTTAACGCCAAGCCCATTCTCCTAGAAGAACAGTAGTGGTACTATTTAACCCATAACTGGGAGGATAAGAGGGTTCATACCTTTCCCGAGGGTATTTATCCGAAAGTGAACGCAATCGCGCGACTGGAATACGAACTCGCTTACTACGATTCCGCAGTCCATCGCTTTAACCATTACACCACGAGGACACCCCCACTCTTTCTGTCACTCAAACTTCACTAATGATCACAAGGTTGTACAAATGTAAAATCTTGTAAAGAATATTATGAAAACCAGATACAGAAAGGGGGCGTAATCGTTAAACTGATGAACTGTGGAATCGTAG
This sequence comes from Sepioteuthis lessoniana, assembly GCA_963585895.1. Classification (NCBI taxonomy): domain Eukaryota; kingdom Metazoa; phylum Mollusca; class Cephalopoda; order Myopsida; family Loliginidae; genus Sepioteuthis; species Sepioteuthis lessoniana. Next base: position 102,329 of record CAUZXS010001063.1, on the reverse strand, counting down.
TGAGTTCGATCTTCAGTCGGGCTATTACGTTCACTTTCGGACACACACCCTTGGGAAAGGAATGAACCCCCTTATCCTCCCAGAAAAGGGTTAAATAGTGCCACTACTGTTTTTTCAAGTAGGATGGCTTTGGGATTTAATAACCTACAAAGGTTGATATACCATCAGAAAGAAAGAAAGAAACGAACACAGAAAATTACTCCGAAGATGCTGAGATCATTGAAAACTTATTCTCGATTACTTACCACGTCTTTGTTGTTTTATGATAACGTTTCGATAGATGTATTCCCTGGTCTTTCTCGGATGTCTATCACTTCCAGTAACCATAAAGGAACTTTGAGTAAGTCTCTCTGTTGAATCTACAGAAGTATTTTTAATCTTATTCTCTAATCTGTCACTTTTACAGTCTTTCCTAATGGGCTGCAAAAATGTTAGCCGTACATTTTTCCTCATGATGAAATTAGTTTTCTTCCCTGAACTTGGATATATATGTATCTACCGAACGCAACCAGACGATCAGAAGGTTACACAAGGTCAATTTTTTAACAGGTTGGAATTCAGAGTTTTTCTTCTCCAAGTCAAGTTACCATACCAGAGATTCCAGTTTACTTTACTATTTACCCATAGTTGGTAATAGAATAGCTGGATACATATCTTTCCCAAAGGTATTAGCGCTATAATGAAAACTTGTATAATATGCTTGCTCAAAGTCTCTCTCACCCAATTTACTGAATGTGACAGACGTCTGTTGATGCTCTGGGGTGAAAAAATATCTTTTCCAAAGGTATTAGCGCTATCATGATAACTGTATAATGTTCTTGCTCAAAGTCTCTCACCCAATTTACTGAATGTGACAGACGTCTGTTGATGCTCTGGGGTGAAAAAATATCTTTTCCAAAGGTATTAGCGCTATCATGATAACTGTATAATGTTCTTGCTCAAAGTCTCTCACCCAATTTACTGAATGTGACAGACGTCTGTTGATGCTCTGGGGTGAAAAAATATCTTTTCCAAAGGTATTAGCGCTATCATGATAACTGTATAATGTTCTTGCTCAAAGTCTCTCACCCAATTTACTGAATGTGACAGACGTCTGTTGATGCTCTGGGGTGAAAAAATATCTTTTCCAAAGGTATTAGCGCTATCATGATAACTGTATAATGTTCTTGCTCAAAGTCTCTCACCCAATTTACTGAATGTGACAGACGTCTGTTGATGCTCTGGGGTGAAAAAATATCTTTTCCAAAGGTATTAGCGCTATCATGATAACTGTATAATGTTCTTGCTCAAAGTCTCTCACCCAATTTACTGAATGTGACAGACGTCTGTTGATGCTCTGGGGTGAAAAAATATCTTTTCCAAAGGTATTAGCGCTATCATGATAACTGTATAATGTTCTTGCTCAAAGTCTCTCACCCAATTTACTGAATGTGACAGACGTCTGTTGAAGCTCTGGGGTGAAAAATTGTAATAAAGATTGCAAAAATAAGAACACTTTCCTGAAAAAAAATCGTTGTGTGACTCTGTTTATTGTAAGTCTGTGCATTTTTTCTCAGATTTATAGTAAATTGAGAAATTATCAGAAAATACGTTTCTTAATTAAGTTAAGTTAAATAATGTTATTTATTTAATTACGACGAGGTCATGAAAAGGGAAAGGAAATGAGCTTTAAAAAATTAAATTATTTTCGATTGATTTATTTAAACAACAATTCATTATTTTCATGTCAATTCGTCTGGAGTTATTTCATGCGAAGATGTTTTGGATGAGCGTTCATTGTATGGTAACATTTACGCTTTTTGTATTGATGTTTCTTCAGAGATATTTTTACCCCACAAGCATATTAATTATTGATTCTCAATTATGTTCTTCTAAAAAATTATTTCTATTGAATAAATATTTGTTTGAACACGATTATATGGTTTCAACTATTTAATAATAAACAAGTATAGAGTCAAGTAACTATTCTTAATACTAATAATTAACTATTATATGATATCAAGTATTCATATCTAATACTAAAATATTCAAAAAGGTCTATTTAAAACATAGATGTGACTCTAACTGATGCTTCTACTCCGGGTCATAGAAATGGCCAGGACATTTGTGGTTGGGTTGAGACATAGCCTTTCCCGAATGTACGCGTTTTGGGCCAAATGATATTATTTAATTTTGTTTCTTTATATTGTTGCTCTCGGAATTCTATAGAAAATAAAACTTTTGTCATTTGTAGCATAGTTACTTACTCCTTCTTAATCAATTATGAATGATCGCATGATGGAGAAGGCGAAACCTTTAAACACAATTTGCCTCAACCGTTAAGATCTGAGTTTTTTTTAATAACCTCCATCCGGTTTCTGTGGCTGTTTCTCTGAATTCATATTATCAACTGAAACTCACTGTTCTTAGGGGGTGTCCTCGTGGTGTAATGGTTAAAGCGATGGACTGCGGAATCGTAGTAAGCGAGTTAGTACTCCAGTCGTGCTATTACGTTCACTTTCGGGCAAATACCCTTGGGAAAGGTATGAACCCCCTTATCCTCCCAGATATGGGTCAAATAGTACCACTACTGTTCTTCTAGGAGAATGGCTTTGGCATAAATGACCTAAAAAGAGTTGATATGCCATTAAAAAAAGAAACCAAACCATCACTGTTCTAAGAAGAGATACTTTTCTGTTGATAAAAAGTTAATTCCCGAATTCTGTAATTTGATGAAATTAGATGCTATGCCTTTTAACTTCATTCAAAAACATTTTTAATTGTATTGTTACGGTTGTTATATCAGTGATTATCTTTTTAGTGTGATGTTTGGTTAGATTTGGTTTAGTCTATTTGTTAATGGTATACCAACCTTCATGAGTTATTTAATACTTAATCTCCTTGTTAAAGAACAAAATTGATTTAGCTGGGGGATAAGGGGACTCATACAATTCCCTAGGGTTTTAATCCAAAAGTGACGAAATCACGTGTCTGGAATTCGAACTCACCAGGGAGACTATTCCCTATTGGGTGAGCAAAAATGTTATTCTGTATTTGTTATTAGATTACATTTCAAGTATTGAATTCTAATTAACTTCATTCGAATAGATCTTGATCTCTCAGTAAGGCTTAGAATACGTTGTCTCTATCCCCCTGCTGAGGGTTAAGACTCCCCCACAGAGTTATTCTGCGTATGAAACTGAACTGCATCTGATGATGGGGATTCAGTTCTGGAGATATGTGGTGAGTGGGATACAGTTTCATTGCCATTACTCTTAGTTCCACACTGACTCGAAGTGCCAGTCCTGTTAGGCTTCCAACTATCGGTCAAATTGATCTGGTGAAAAATTATTCGTATTCATTAGAACTGCGTGCAAAGTAAAAACTCTTAAGATACAATTGCCCAAAAATCTAAATATAAATGTACAATGAATGCTATTCCCTTAAAATAACTCTAGACGGATTGATAGGACGTTAAAATCAATTAATCATCAATCAATGAAAAAGATCTTTCACTATCTTAAACGTAAAACTGCCCTTACAACATCCAATTTCTGAAAGAAAAGACTTTGTCATTTTATAACATTTTTGTTTATTGATTATAACTTTGATGATAACAAAAAGTAATAAGTTACATTTTTTATGCTTCATGTTTCTAGAAATTAAAAAAAAAGCTACGGAAAAGTAAAACGATTACATGGTTGATGGAAAGGGCACCTTAAAATATCTAACGTGTAAAAATATTCTTTTACAGGAGATTTCATGTTGAATAACGTGCCATGTCCTGGGAAACGTTGTATTTTATAAGCAATTCCACACTTCAGAAATATAAATATTTTAAAACACGGGAGATACCTAATATTTTCAAAACATTAAATAAAAAATTGTTTAGCAAAAAAAAAAAAAAAGCTATTGAAACATTGAAAGATTGTGATTGGCAATGAAACAATGAGGAACACAAAAGGCGATGCTACAAATATGGTGAAATTGTCATCATCCAGCTGGGCAGAATACACTGATTGCATCACTGTAGAGGGGTAAAGTTCCCCCAGCGACGGGTGTCCTGATATATGACACTAAACAATCTGATGGTGAGGCTTCAGTAATGTTGGAACTTTGGGCAATGCTGAGTACCCCTTTATTGCCATCGCTCTCAGGTCTACTGTGGCCCAGAGTGGTAGCACTTGAGAGAATCCTATTTATGGGTCAAATATATTTAAACTGTGTGCTTATGCTAAACTGAATTGTTTGAAATAGAACTGTTTATATGTATAAAAATGGATTTGGTATTAAATAACCTATAACTGATAGGCCATAAACCAAACTAAAACCAAGTTTTTATCAAAAGGATTTGATTCGGTATTAAATGACCGGAAAAGGGTTGATATGCCGTAAAACAAAACAACCAACCAATCAACCAAATCATTATCCAGCATTTCTTCTGGAGAACCAGACAATTAATTCGATATCATCATCATCATCATCATCATCATCGAGGCGGGCTGACTACAAGGATTCTTTTGATCTGGTGTAGCTCTCCTTCCTAATCGGCCATAGCTCTTGTTAAGTCCTCAATAGAGCCTTAAGTGTTGGTGGATGGAAGTTTTTACTGGTTGGTCAACATTGGTATGTCCATTGGAGGACGTCATCAGTTCCAGCACAGTCCACCATATCTTGCTAGTCTTACTTTGATAGTTTGTGAGATGGGAGGTAAGTGGTTGTGAAACGAGGTTAAAATTAGACTAACTGAAAGCAACAGTCAACGAAAAGTTCGAGAAAGAGAGAGAGAGAGAGAGAGAGAGAGAGAGAGAGAGAGAGAGAGAGAGAGAGAGAGATTCATTGGTTTGGTTTGTTTTGTTTTGGTTGGGTTAGGATAGGTTGAGTTTTATAGCAATATAGATTATTTAATGCCAAATCCTATTTATACATATATTATACGTATATATTCAATATATATTAAACATATATATGATTTGTAAACACATTTTATTGATAATATTCTTAAACGAGCCTGAGCTCTTTTTTTGTTCACTGTAAAATGGTTTCAAGTATTGCTACATAACAGTCACAATTTAACATTATTTATTTTTTTGCACACATTGTTTGTTCTATTTGACCCATTGATAGAACCCTATAAGGTGCTCTGAATCAAAGTGGATCTTGGAGCAATTGCAATGAAAATGTACCCCACATTCCCCAAATCACCAAGATTGCAACATCTCCATCTGACAGTTTAATGTCATATCCAGAACACTCGTAGAAGATTCTTACTCCTCTGCAAGCTATGCAGTTGGTGTAATTCTTCAGCCCTAGCCAATTAGGCTTAGATAGGGATTGAAAGTAATTTCTTAAGATTGGACAGCGCATTTCTTCGGTGACTTTGTTAGAGTTAGGTTGGGTAATGTTCCCTCATCGAATATATTCACGGCGACACGAGTTCAAATCTTGGACCTGACTGATTGCATTTCACATAGCACTAATACCCTTGGGAAAGGTATGAATCCAAATATTCTCCCTCCAGTTATGGGTAAATAGTAGGGCAGACTAGGTTCTTCAGCCTTGGTGAGGCAACTAGTCTAAGAGAAGGAATACTCTGAATTCAAACCTGTTAAACTCCGCTTAAAAATTTACCTTGTGTCATATCCTGCCCGAGCGGAAGGGTTGGTAAATAAAATATTCACCATATATTACTCCTTCATATTGCTGAAGGAATCCTGGCAGTTAAGTGGCTAACGCGCCGGATTACGATATCGTAATAAACGAGTTCAAACCCTAGCCGTGCTATAACGTTCACTTTCGAACTAATACCCTTGAGAAAGGTGTAAACCGTTCTTATTCACCACCCAGCAATGGTTTAAATAGTACCACTACTGTTCTTCTACAAGGATGGCTTTCGTATCAAAGAACCCATGAATACGCTATTATAACAAATAAACGAAATAAAATCAAACTTAGCACAGTAAAAACATGCCATGATATAACAGCTGTTTCAATACAATTTTTAAAAAAGTATTATGACTAAACCTGGTCTTTACACAATTTAATTCCATGAAAAACTTTGGAATTCCATATATCTGTTGTTTGTTGAGAAAACTGAAAAAAGTTTAGATGTAATTTCCTGAATGCAGACAGAAGATTGTGAAAAAAAAAATTAGATACATTGTTCGATGAAATTACAGAAGAAAGAACTTTTAAAGATTTTTAAAATTTTTGATTAATAAAGTGAACTAACTTTATATGTTCCAGAATTTTCAGGTGGATCTTTAGTAAGATTCTGATTAGAAAACAAAGTTTCTTCAAGAACATAGAATCTAAAATCTTTATAATTCTGAACATCGCATTCATTTTTTCCAAACTTTTAAAAATCTACATAGCATTCTTTGATATACTATTAAAACGTGATATACTTAATTAAATGTATATAAAAAAGAAAAGTAAAATGATAAGGATGATTGGTGGTTGTCCATCGGATCCGATGATGACGTTTGTGTTCTACAACTCATTTATGAACACGGAGGTGGCTCCGCAGCCCCAGCTCAGAGGTACAGAGTCTTGAACAGTGGGGGCATTGGAAGTCAGTCGTTGTGATCACTGTATAGGCTGCTCTGCGGTGTCTCTCTCTGGCAGCAGTGACGTTTTGGCATCGAACCTCTTCAAAGTTGGCAGCAGCTCTTCGGTAATCGGTGATGAGTTTCAAAACTGACCTGTGCGTCAAAGTTTTATAGTGAGAAGACCGTTGCACAGGGCAATCCGACTCTCTCGGCCTGGGAAGTCTTGATCCAGTTGCACGGAGAACCGTTCCGGCGAGAGACTGCCAGGCTGCAGTAAAGACGATTAAAAAGCGAACTTCGGCATTACAGCAAAAATGATTGGGAAATATACTGAGCGATGTCAATAGTCAATTGAAGAATGTATAAAAAAGAAAAATGAGAAGAATAGAGAATATATGAATCGAAAAACCGATTTTAAAAGCAGTCGTCTGAAAAAACAAGTGAAAAATTTGAACTCGAATCTTCGAAAATACCAAAAGAATGTGAAGGTTATATCAGCTGAAACGTCGTTATAAACATAACAAAGATGAAGATAAGACACTGAATGAGAATTACTTTTTATTTATTGGGGATTTTTTGTCCTCATCTTGATAGTTTTTGTGTTATTTCTTCTTCACTACGTTTCGGCCAAATTTTACCTCTGGCCTTCTTTAAGTGATTAACCGCGACATCGGATAGGAATGCTGAGTCTTTTAATCGTATCCCCAGTAATTACTGCCTTCCATAGTTGTTGTATATTGCACCACGTTTTTGACCAAGTAAACCTCTGGCCAGCTTGGGTTGGAATTGAAACTGAAGAAGAAACAACACAAAAACTACCAAAATGAGGACAAAATGTCCGCAATAAATAAAAATTAATTCTTAGACTAAGAAGCCTCGTCTCAAAATGATTCCAATTAAAGACAAGAGGCTGAATATTTGTAATAATGAAAATACTTCATCCCCAAGCTTTAGGCTCGGCCAGAACGATCGAAAGAGATATCGTCTAAGATAGTGATTTAAAACCAGCAATGATTAAGACAATGATATAAAAACATACGTCATACTGGAAATACATGAGCGTAGACTTTGAGTCAACAAAGACTGACCGGAAAATATATCGGTCAAAAATTGTACCAGAAAATTAGAATATTTAGGATAATAAGGTGAGACATATTTTGGGTTACCTACTGTTGTTTTCAGGATTGACAAAGTGACGTAGTTTCTATGGCGAATTTGAAAGGAAAAGATGCGAAACTCATTTTTCTATTGATATGCAATCAAGAAAAGGAGGTTTATTTTAATCTATCAGCTTGGACACAGCTTGTGAGCTTTTGTATCAATAGCATAAATATTTGGCTGTATCCTCTGAAGAGAAGTAAGGCTCTTACCCCCTAAAAGAAGGTTTGTTTTGGGGATGACACAAAACGAAATCAAATGGTGAGTATCAAGTTCTGGAGATCTGATAAGTGTGGAGTGTTAGAGATACATTCCAGTCTCTCATCTACGTATATTTAGTTAGAATAATTTTACATGAATTAGCAGAACATACATTAAATAGTAAGAGTAGTTCATTTTAGAACTTTGAAAAGCAAACTTTTTTCCCCTCTTCTGAAGTGTTATTAATTAATCATTTGTTCACTGCGGAAAGTAAATTGATTTAACTATGGAGATTTACGTCGTTCAGAGTTGAATAAGGTTAATAAATCTGACTGAATTCATCAGTTAATTTTCTCAATTTCTTTTTTTTTTTTTTTTTTTATAACTTAAGGGCTTTTGCTTTTGATCTATACGACTTCTTCAATATGACACAAGCTTTCGAACACGATTCACAAGGGGAATGCTTAGGTTGACAGTATATTCTTTCTACTAATCTTGTTTCGGTTTCGTACATTTTAATTGCATTGGGAGTTATCATACAGAGGTTAATTGGTGCTGCAAGTGTCACTCGGTTAAGAAAAACAGTTTAAATGACGTTGAACAGTCACATGATCAATTTGAGTAATTCAAAATTTAAAAAAAAAAAAACTACCAAAAAGAGAAAAATGTTTTCCTCCTGAGCCACTTTGAATATTCTAATGCAGATTATAAGCTATAAGCGTGATTTGTATACAAACACGAATTCTCTCTCTCTCAGTCAATCCATCAGTCTATCAATCTCTCTCACTCTCTCTGTCTTTCTCTCTTATATATATATATATATATAAAGTGATAAGATAAATAGGAATATTTTTTATATTAATTTTTTGATTGTTTTAAATTACTTTTGATCGAAGGTCATCGTCAGAAAACAAGTTCTTTAACAATCGTTTTTTAAAAAAAGTTTCTTTTAAAATTTTAAGGAGTTGATATAAGAGAAGTGACAAAATATTCACTGGTAACGTAGCATATCCCATTTTCTGAGAGAAAATTATTTTCCGGTATCTAAGTGTCTTGAAAAGATATGTACATATGCATAGAAGGGACAGCTAGCTAATAAGTTTTTAATTTGCGAGGTATACGTTTAGCCAAGGAGTTTACTTCAAATTAGCCTTGATTTCCAGCTTGCTTTTTTGTTTATTTAGGTTTTTATGTGTCAATATAAATTAACACAGTCTTTTACTAGTTGGAGTCATTAAATTTCATGTTAAATTCGTTTAGTTCCAGTGTTTGAAGCGCTTTATCTATTTATCTTTGTGTGTTTTTATCATTATTGAAATGTCTTCGCTGATTTTTTTTTTCATTTTCTTTTACGATGGGGAAACTTTCATCAAGTTAAAATCGTCACTTTTTGTTCTACTGTAATCCATAGATTTGATTCTGTGTCTATAGGTATTTACTATTAAGTTATATATATATATATATATATATATATATATATATATATATATATATATATACTTGGTTCCCTTGCCAACGGCTGCAAGTTCTGTTCATACTCTTCTCACAGAAAAATGTAGAGTGTAGGACTCAGTTCAGCGAGTACAAGACTTCCGTTAAAAGTTATGGGTTACTGTAATCTAGTGTCTTCCTCCTACCACTCATAGCCCACTACTGCGAAAAATCATAAAAATTAAGTTACGAGAATCCTCACTGAATGTGTGAGAGATGGTCACACACGTGAATTTTGTAAAAGGTAAATTAATAGATTTACTACGAGAGTGACAAAAGAGAAATTAAATTTCGGGAAGAAGCGAAAGTGTCCCATCACGGGGGATGTGCTGAGATTTGCCAAAGAATAAAACCTTCCTTGATTGACTTGAAAATGCCACTTTACATTTTCCAGTGTTAAACAGTTCAAAAAATGCAGTTGTAACATAGGTAATAAAGTGATTTAAGGTTAGGATTTTTTTTGTAATATTAGCAATAAAATAGGTTTGCGTTAGATTTCTTTTTGCAACTTCTGGTCTGATTTTTCCTTTCCTGATTGGGACAATCACATCTCGTCGAAATCTTGTCGTCTAGTCTTTGTCTCTGCCAACATTCTTCGAGACGCCGGCAATACAAACTGCCAGAAACAAGGAACTGGTATTTAGCCTCTTTAAGAGTCACAACTATAGGACAGCCAGTAAAACATTAATCATGAATAGTTATATTCATATATATATATATATATATATATATATATATATATATATATCAGATAAACCCACTACTAGATATTTTTTTACATAGGATATTAATTAAAAAGTTAGTCTCACAGACATTTTTGATCTTCAAAGTTGCCATTTTTTTATGACCAGGTATCTGAATAAGTCTGTAGCCTCTAACAGAATGGCTACAGACCATAGAATCAATTAGTGAGTTCGATTTTTACTATAGCAAACTATAAGCTTGTATCTGAATTAGCTAAGCTTAACAAATATGTAAATGCTTACCATCGTAATAATCAAGGAACTATATTTGCAGACATTTACTACTGTTTAGTAAATTCGATTCTTATTGGCTGTATTATTTGAGTATGTGTTTTTCTTGTTAGTTTCTTTTAACATTTTGATAGAATAGTTGTCATTTCTGCCAATACCCAAGTGGTAGTCTTTTTCTGTGCGTACAATTAAATAGTTGGAAAGAAATGAAGGTCGAAATATTGTATTACGCCAGCGAAGGTATCTTGCCTCGAAAAACAGTTTTTATAAAGGAGGATAAATACCATATTCAAACACAATGAACGATTTAAATAAGAATACAAATAAATGATTCATTTAAATAAAGATCGTATTTGCGCATTTTGTTTTGTCTGGTTAACTTATTTGTGTATTTTCATTTGAATATCTCTTATTCTGTTTACCGTTGTCCAATTTTTCATGTGGGTACAAAATTTCAGAATCATCGGTAAAGCGTATGGTATGCTTCAGAGTACGTATTTCGCCTCTCAACTGGATGGTGTTGTGTTGTTGAGGGATCGTATTCGGCCATTATTAGACCGTCGCTTTAAGTAGATAAATAGTTTGTTGTGTGGGTACAAATTTTTTTAATTTTCACTAAGTTTGTATGTTTTGGTCTACTGTTTTTGTTCTCAGTGAATGCGTGTACGTAATTTTTCATACACAGATTAGTTCATAACTTTTCTTTAATATATAACTTGGTGAGCGTTCGTGTGTGTGTGTGTAACAATGTGCATATACATCCATAGCAGTGTTTCTTGGCAAAAGCCTGTATCTGCAAATATTTTTTTCAGTCTCCCTGTATGTGTGATTTTATAAACATTTTTCCTCTACTCGTCCCTCTAAGTGCTTGTTTGCTCACCTCAGAGACTTTTTTCACATATTTTTTATTCTTATTTTTTTCAGTGTATCTCAAAACAAGATTACTTTTTAATCTATAAAAATTTCCAAGAAATAATTTTTCTTTTTGCTTTTTTCAAAATAGTTTTAAAGTGAATTTAACGTAAAAAAAATTGTTTACAGCTCGGAGCCTCAAAAATATTTCAGAAACTTTTAAAAATGTATTCGAAAATAATTCAACCATTTGGAGCGATTTCTGCTTAAATAAATTGCTTGTTAGAATAAATATTATTCATTGATTTTTGAAAAAAATTGTAGTTATTAGGAATACAGGGTTTGGGTGAGTAGTTTTTAAATTGAAAACATTCAGCCTACAAACATTTTTTAATGTTAGTTTTTATGTGTAATGACTCTCACTCTAGTAAAGATGTTTACAAGTCATTGAAAAAGTCCATGAACTAGAAAAATAAAATGAATATGAATTTAAGGATTAGAATATATATTAGAGTTTAAACATTTGTTTTTAGCAAATCCCCAAAAATCCAGTTTGGACAAAATCGTCACAAGTGAATTTTTATGAGCAAATTTAAAAACAAAAACTTCGTGGCTAGAATTAGAATAACCTTCATTGACTCATCCTAAACAGAATTAAATGTTTGGTGATATTCTTCAGAATGTTTTAATATATTGTTAGAAATATCACAAACTGTTAGACGAACCAGACATGCAGGACACTGCTGGAGAAGCAGGGACGAACTTATAAGAGTTGTACTCTTATGGACCCCCACACATGGCCGTGCAAAAGCAGGACGACCAGCACGAACATACATTCAGCAGCTATGTGAGGATACGGGATGTTGTCCTGAAGACCTACCTAGGGCGATGAACGATAGGGAGGAGTGGCGAGAGAGGGTCAGGGATATCCGTGCTACCAGCGCGATATGATGATGATGATTACTGGAAAAACCAAAAGAGAGCAATTGATTTGCTTGAATATAACACTAGAAAATAACAGAGACATTTTTAAGGTAAGGAATTCAGCTGTTGCTTTTCTTCATAAAAACAACCAACTCCGATTGCAAATACGACCCTAATTTAATAATGAAAGCTATGGTGATTTATTCATTTATTGATTGCATGTCAACTTATCCAGGGTTATTCGATACCTACAAGTGTTGTATAGCGACATACAACTATACGTATACATATATATGCGGAAACATAATCAACAATAATGACGAATGAACACACTTCTTCAGAAAAATATACTTCACACACTTTATTCGAAAGGGTTTCGAAAGGGTTGTGTAAGGTTTGTGTGTGAGAGGTGAATTGGAGACTGAACAGACTGCAACATATTGACACCAAGTTCCTCTGTCTTTAACAGCACTTCTTTCTCATTTAGTTGAGCTGCTCAACCGGTGGTCCTGAGGGTGCAAACCCTCTGCTGGGAGCTGGTTCTCACTGCCTCGAACTGCCACTCGAACTCCAATTAACTGACTCCCACTATGGCATGGGGTTATATAATTGTTTGACACCCACCTGCTTCTTGTGGGCGTCGCATCGGCACCGAATCCAACCCGTTCACATGTCAAGGTGATATCTTCGACCGGATGCACCAGTTTCTCGATAGACGGCTGGGTCGAAGGTCAATATGTTACACAAGTTAAGGAATTGTATTCCTTCAGTATTCATATTTCCACTTTTTATGAAGAGATTTTTGTTTTGCACACGGTCCTATCGACTACAAATAATTTTAACAGATCTATTTGACAATGATAAGACCCCAAATGAGTCTATCATTCCGGGACTGAGTGAAACTGAGAGTAATGGCAATACTCCATAATACCAAGATCTCAAAAACTGAGGGGTGTCTTCGTGGTGTAATGGTTAATGTGATGGACTGCAGAATCGTAGTAAGCGAGTTCGTACTCCAGTCGTGCTATTACCTTCACTTTCGGGCAAATACCCTTAGGAAGGTATGAACCCCCTTATCCTCCCAGCTATGGGTTAAATAGTACCACTACTGTTCTTCTGGAAGAATGGCTTTGGCATTAAATAACCTACAAAGGTTGATATGCCATTAAACAAATAAACCGAACCAACCAATCAAAAACTGAATCCTCTCCATCAGTTGTAGTTTAGAGTAATACGCAGGACACCCTTTTTTGAGGGGGTTCTTGACCCTCCCCAGGAAAGACAGTCTATGAATTCTAAACCTTGCTGGCAGGGCCTTATAGATTTTAGTCTTTCTTGATGTTCTTCTCAAGAACCATAAGAGATTAGTGACGACATCTTTCATATTGAAAGCCCTTAAAGACTATCTTTCATTAAACTTATGCTTCCTCCTATTTTTTTGGAGTCATACATTTTTATTAATGTAAGACTTATAGAAAGCAACAACGAATGAATTTTATATGAATGGATATTGTTTCACGGATGTTATTGTAAAATATTTGCATTTTAATACATGCTTTCAGACATCTGGGTAAATGCAATAAAAGAATTCCTTCGAAGTTAGGGTGGGTGATGCATCGATTTCTACTTTAGTACATTCATTTCATGAAATCATAAGAAATCATGTGTTTATACTAAATGGCAAAGTAAAAAGAAAGTAAATTTGTGATATACTCAACATTTCATCAATAGGCAAAAGCAAAGAGATTACTGTTTTTTTTATTTTTATTTTAAGACATATCTACCTTCGTTTGTTATTTAATACCAAAATCATTCTTTTAGGACAGAATCGGTACTGTTTAACCCATATCAGGATAAGGTAGCCAGATAAGAACATTATCTTGATAAATATAAAAAGCCCTTCGAAATGAAGATATACGACTCGATTTTGATTGGTTGGTAGTTTAGGTTTTATGGCATATCAACTTTTGTAGGTTATTTAACGGCAAATCCATTTTTATGCAAATAGTCAGTTCCATTTCAAACAATTCAGTTAGTTTAGTACACAGTTTAATTAACAAAAACATTTCTATTTCAAGCTATTCAGTTCATTCAAACAGTTTTAATTCAGTTAAGTATAAGTACAAATTTTGTTTACACATAGTTAAATGTCAAAACAGTTCTTTATTAAACAATTCATTTTACTGTAAGTAAAGTTTCAATGTCAAAAACAGTTCCATTTCAAACAATTCGTTTTAGCATAAGCACGCAGTTTAAATTTAATTACAGTTTGTCAAAAACATTTCTATTTAAAACTATTCAGTTTAGTCTAACAGTTCTAATTCAAACAATTCAGTTTATCATGCGTATGCAGTTTACTTCTATTTAACCGCTATATAAGGCTCTATCAGGTGTTACCACTTCGGGCCAGAGTGTATCGAGGAGCAATGGCAATGAAGGGGTACTCTGCATTCTCCAAAGCACCAGTATTACTGCAACCTCACCATCAGATTGTTTAGTGCCATATACATGACACTAACTTGGGGCGTCTTACCCCTCTGCAGAGGTGCTGTCGGTGTATTCTACTGGGCATGACTCGATTTTGTTCAGCGTCAGAAAGAATACTATTACTTTGAGAATAGGTCTGATTAACAAAAATACTGAACATCAAAGAAAAGTAATAAAATTGAAAGAAGCAGGATACGTAAGTCAAATGGATAAATGTGTAAACCTGGTAGAGTAAATCTTTTCTTATTCAGCAGAGAAAATATCAGAGATTATACACTGGTAAAAATATGAAATTGTCTAACAAAGGAGATCAGAATGAAACTGCGTGCATGACTAGAATTGCTAGAAAAGAGCTCGTTCAGTCGGTATATTTGTCATCATTTCATTTGTGTCTTGAACAAAGCTTTGAATATAATTTACTGCTTACTTTTCTTATAAACAGCCTGGCTCAACAAGTAGATAGAATAGATCGGTGAACCCCCCACCAATAACAACAACAATAAAAAAAAAAGCAAGGGCGAAAAAAAACAAAAAACAAAAAAAAAACCGAAACAGCAACAAAAACAATGAGTTCTCCGGTCAGATCAACTACTTGAAGAATTACAAATCTCTTCAAACTTTTAGGCGGTAAAAAGTATAGCATTTTGATATTTTCTTTGAAAGATTTAATTATTTTAGACATTCTTTTTCATCTTTCTCTCCGGATGAGGCTGGTCTTCCTCCTAACAACAACAATAACAAAATTAACTGAATATATCAATTTTTGCTGGTCTAAGAAATTCTGGTCTTGTAGGCACAAACAAAAACGATCAGTAATTTTATGCCTTATATTGGTATTTTGTCGAGGTAACGGTAATTGTCTTAGGAAATGGAAAGGTGACTCAAGTTGAAATCCTTAGCGAGGATTTTTGCATTTCACTTAGCGCTAATACTTTTGGGAAAGGTTTGAATCCAATTATTGTCCCCCCCCAGCCATGAGTAAATTATACAGAAGATCAGGCCCTTTAACTTTAATGGGTTACCCAGTCGACTGAAGCTGTTGAATACACCAACTGCTTCTCTGCAGATGGGTAAAAATCCCACAACAATTGTCATACATATGAAACTAAATAATCTGATGGCGAGGCTTGTGTAATGCTGGATCTTCGTGGAATGCCATCGCTTCCAGGTCAACTCTGGCTCATAGTGGTAGCTCTTGGTAGGGTCCTATCTATGGCACAAATAGAACTAAATTGTCTACTTATGCTAAACTGTATTGTTTGGAATTGCAATAGAACGGTTGCTGACGTTGACACTGTGCACTTATGCACAAAACTGAATTGTTTGAAATATAACTTTGAAAATTAACTGTGTGTAAACAAAAAAAAACCCCAAAAAAACAAAAAAAAAAAACAAACTTATACTAAAATGAATTGTTTAAAATTTTAATATGATGTTAAATGACCCGAAAAGGTTTAAGACGCTGTGAAACAAAACCACCAACCAACCTAAACTTGGCACGGCAACAGGTCTTGAAGAAGGAAAAGTCTTAATTTAAACCTGTTAAACTCTGCTTAAAAATTAACTTTGTGTCGCATCCTTTTTGCATGGAGGGGGTTCGTAAAAACATCTATTGCTATTTTCTCTAATTTCAAACTTTTTATAGCATTAGCTTCTTACTTGTGCAAAGTTGCAAATTAAATAAGTTGACGAATATCAGTAAAAGGTTGACCGAACAAATATATATATACATATGTAAATGTTTGTTACCAACCGATAATCTCTAGTTTTATATCTCTAATTGGTTTAAAATTTTGTGAGAGTATTTTATTCGAATACGGGTCTGTTTTTATATACTTAATATCCAAAAATATTACAATAATTATCCAAAAATATTTTTAATAAGTCGTTTTTTCCCGAGAAAAGCCGAACGCAAATAATGAAAGTAAACATTACTTTCGTTTTCCAAGAATTTTACACGAGAATTTTTTTCTGCTTTTATCACTTTTCTTTCTTTTTTGGTTAACTTAAACAGAGACACTAAACATATTTCGTTGGTTCAGTTGTAAGTAAATTTCTTTTTATTCTAACGAATTGTTTACTAAATACTTTCTTTTCTTTTTTCAACATTCCTTTTTTTTTTGTTTAACTTCAACGAACGACTTCCTTTAAAAAGTTTTTTCTTAAACCATATTTCGTCGGTTCAGCAGTAACGAATTGTTTACTATATATTTTATTTTCTGTTTTCAACATTTCTTTTTTTTTTTGTGTTTAACTTCCACGAAAGACATTCCTTAAAAAGTTTTCTTTCGTTAATAAACTTTAAACCATATTTCGTTGGTCCAGTAGTAAGTAAATTTCTTATTCTAAAAACTTATTCTTAATTTTTTTCTTCACTATTGATATCCCATTTATTTTGTTGTTTAATAAATATTTCATTGTTTGCCAATTATCATGTTGCGAAATATTAACCAGCCCAAGCTTTGTAATGGCACACGTCTTTCAGTAAAAAAATTAATGACCAACATCATAGAAGCAACAATTTTGACAGGGCCTTTCAAAGGTGAAGATGTCCTCATTCTGGAAATTCCTATGATTCCAACTGATATGTCACTTCAATTTAAGAGATTGCAATTCCCAATTCGATTGGCGTTTGCAATCACAAAGCACAGGGATAATCTTAAGAATTGTGTGGCTTATATTTACACACTGATTGCTTCTCACATGGGCAATTATATGTTGCCTGTTCCAGAGTCGGCAATCCACAAAATCTCTTTATCTACTCGGAAACTGGAACAACCAAGAATATTGTGTATCCACAAGTATTGGAAAATTAAACATATTAGAAACATGCATTTTCTTTTTTTCCCATTTAAACAACAACGCGAGGCCGGGTACAGCTAGTATATATATATATATATATATATATATATATATATATATATATATATATATATATATATATATATATATATATATAATTGACTACCTGGGGAAAATAGAAATGATACACCCTTCGAGATCAAATTGCAGTTAAAATTTTATTCCAAGCTAACATCATTAACAGAATTTCCAGACACTGAAAAAAATTATTTGTAAGTTTATCTGTTTTAAACTCATGGACAGCCTTTTGTATGAGTTGACGAAAAAGACCTTATGATATAAACTGATGTTAAACATCCATATGATATAAACTAACGAAAAGACCTTATGATATAAACTGATGTTAAACACCCATATGATATAAACTAACGAAAAGACTTTGATATAAGCTGACAATAAAGTAAATTAAGTAAAATTGGAGACCATAGTAGAGGGCGACCCGAAGGCTTCGTTTTCAATACCTACTACACCGAGGTGTAGGGGAAGGCGCAACTCTATTCCCTGGATTGATCCACTTTACCCTTGATCCATACCTTAAAACACTAAGTGTTAGGCAAGATGGCATCAAGTAGCATGTTTTGAGTTTTTTATATGACTCGATTTGGAGATTGAAACCCGGTCTCCCAGACCATTGGCGAATAATATAAACTAACGAAAATACTTAATGATATAAACTGACAATAAACACCCTATAATATAAACTAACAAAAAATTCTTATGAATATAATGAGTAAATTCACTTAAGCTGCATGTTTTTAGTACTCTAAAGCATTATCAATGTGACCAAAAGTCTGAACATTAACATAAAATACACATAATCTAATCCAATTTTTTAAATTTAATTTTTCTCTATTTATCAACTTTTTTTATGAATGTCATCGTAATTTTACATCAACTCTTATTTACCAAGCCTTGCTTAATCTGGCAAATGGATCTCAGATTAGTGCCCTAATAGAGGAATCCTTAATACGCCTACTACTCTCAAGCCGCGAGATAAGAACCCCTCCAAACAAGAAAAATTGTCCAAGATATGACACTAAATCACATTGGTGATACTCTAGTTCTGGAGCACTGGAAGGGAGCAATTATCTCTTCATTGCAATTAATATTACAACAACCTATGAAGTATTTACCTGATAAAAATGATTGTGAAATACACTTTTATAACGTATTTAATTGGATATCATAATTGTTTAACTGACATAGGTATAAAAATAAACCATCAATGGTTATTTACAATTGATGAGTTATTTTTCAAAGGAATTCGAATTGTGCATAACTTTTGTTCCAAAGTGATTGACAATCTAAGTTCTGAGTGGTCTTACCGCTGGTTAACTCTAGGGATCAAGGGGAACTAGTAATTTAAACGTGACTTGACCGTAAGTCATTTTTATCAACTTTTATATCTTTTTACTAAGCTTTGGCCCATCAGTCGCAAACTGATTACTTTATCAGTGATTACTAAGTGTTAACTCATCAACATTCTATTCAGGCCCATCGCTGCTAAACTTTAGAGATCTAACGTAAATTGATGCTTTAAGTTGGTTGGTTGGTTGAATTTTATGGCCTATCAACCTTTGTAGGTTATTTTACGCCAAATCCATTTTTATGTTAATAATCAGTTCTATTTCACATAATTCAGTTTAGCATGAGTACACAGTTTCATTGTCAAAAACATTTCTATTTCAAAATATTCAGTTTAGTCAAGCAGTTCTAATTCAGCTAATTCAGTCTCGTATAAGTACAGATTTAGTTTACACACAGTTAAATATCAAAACAGTTCTATGTTAAACAATTCGGTTCAGTATAAATACAGTTTCAATGTCAAAAAACTGTTCTATTTCAAATAATTCAGTTTCGCATAAGCCCGCAGTTTAAATCTAAGTACGGTTTAATTATCAAAAACATTATTTTAAGCTATTCATATTAATCAAACAGTTCAGTTTAGCATAGTTATGCCGTTAGTTCTATTTAACCCATAGATAGGGCGCTACCAGGTGCTACCAGGCAGGGCCAGAGTGGACCTGGGAGCAATGGCAGTGAAGGGGTACTCTGCATTCCCCAAAGCTCCAGCATCATTGGAACCTCACCATCTCGTTGTTTAGTATCATATCAGGACACTCGTTGGGGGGAGGGGTCTTACCCATCTGCAGGGTGCTGTCGGTGTATTCTACAGCCCCAGCTGACTCGGCTACAAACTGATGCTTTAAGCTTAATTAGTTATTTTCAAAGGTTTATTTTGTTTTGCACGCAGGTTGATTATATTGTATTTGGTTTTATTATGTGGTAACTCACAGAGTATGATCATTGTTGCTTAACACGGGATATAACAAGTAATGATACTTTAAACGTGATTCGTTATTTTCTAAGGTTTATTTAGTCTAGCACACAGGTTGAATATATTGTATGTGGTTATACTTTGTGGTCGCTCACTGAGCTAGATCATCGTTGCTTAACTTCAGGGATTTAAGGAGAGTTGTTTGAGGGTGACTTGACTGTAATTCAATCTACATCGATTGTTATTCTTTATATCCCCTAGAGGGTAAAATAATACAGTTGTAATCAAAACAGAAGCATAAATAAAACGTTTAGTTCTCCCATACATGCACTATTGGACTCTGGCCGATAAGGCATTCCTGTTGTATTAGGTAAAGAAATGATACACCTGTGACAGCCATCAGGCATAGACAGAATTTAACACCGTCCGGGAGTTATGTTCAAGGTGTTAATTGTTCGAGGGTTGTTTTTTTTTTTTTTCGCATAAGAGTAGTAAGTGTATACCAGGAAGATAAGAATACCAATCAGACACCAAAAGTACAATTGATAGTGCTGTGGCATTGCAGGTTGTCGATGAAAGTTGGCGGAGATGGAGATAAAGAGAATGACGAGTTCATAGGAAAGGGAAAAGGCATACAAGAAATCACCGAAAAAATACCACCCGCTTTATTATAGGTTTGGTTTAGTTTATTTGTTTAATGGGATATCAACCTTTGTAGGTTATTTAATTCCAAAGGTATTCTTCTCGAAGAACAGTAATGGTACTATTTAACCAATAGCTGGGAGGATAAGGGGGTTCATACCTTTCCCAAGGGTATTTGCCCGAAAGTGAACGTAATAGCGCGACTGGGATACGAACTCACTTACTACGATTCAGCAGTCCATCGCTTTAACCATTACACCACGAGACCCCCCACCAATTTATTATAGGTGCTTCTCTTTCGACTAGCCTCATAAAAAGGGAGACGGGAACTGGTATTCTTGAGATTATGTAAAAATGGGTAAATCGAAGCTCACATTTAATAGAGATAGGGAGTGGTTTCTTTACCACCACCCCACCCACCAAATTCAAGCCGCTACTTGTCCTTTTCCATTTATTAACTAACTGCTGACCCTTTTCAAAAATCACCAACTCCCATGTTGAACCTTTTTCACGTGGTTGATCATTTGTTGTTGGTCACACAGCCGGACACAAGGTTTTCTTGTGATGATAGGTCGTACCCACAGCTTCAGGTGATGCTGGAAAGTTGCCACTAACGAATGTCAAGAATGGTCACTTTCCTCGATCCAAGAACGTAGGAAATTGCAGCAAATTACGTCTCAACGAAATGTTTGTGACGTTCAATACATTAGTCAATGCACAATACCTTATACATTGTATTTCATATTTTTACGTGTCACGTTTTCTGCTCTATCGAGCAAATAGTCAAGTTCGTGTGCATCATGAGGCTATTGATCTATCCTATTGGCCAAGCTGATTGGTTGGTGTTTGTTCTGTTGGAATTTACCAGAACCACAAGTAAAACTGAAATTGACAGGTGTGACATAGAGGCCATCTGAATCCCTGCCGGCTTGCAATGTTTCCTGGTTTGTTCCAGCAATATAATATAACTGCACATCATGCACGAGCGACAAGAAACTGGTCCCAGAAGCACTTGACTTCCTGCTACAATATTGACCCCCACCTCCCAGCTATCAGCAGAATAAAACTATTCAACATGTATACTGGGTGTTTCACAATTGTTTAAACAAAGCGGGAGCTTCTCACACCTTCCCTGTTAACCTTATTCTCTTTCTCTTTACAGACTCCTGCCGGAAAATAGTAAACATCTATACATAGGAAACTCACACCTTGGACGATGAAATAGAAGATATTTTGTGTGAAGGCATCAAATTAAACTAATCTTTCAAGATTGTTCATGCAAGATAAAGGAGGAAGTTCGATTTTGACATATTTCCAAACAGGAGTCAGATTTTCAAATTGGTCAAGAACATTGAAGCTCACGGCTCTTGTGAAAACCGTAGAGCAACGGGTTCCTCGCCATCTAGATCTCCGCTCACCCGGGAGGGATGTGCAAGTGCTATCAACAACTTTGTACGCCATATTTACCTGAACAATAAATATCTGAGGCACGTATTCTTGGGCACCTCTTGACATTTTTTATCCAAGTTTTAGAGAGATTACCGATCTAAAAATGTAATCCCTTTCACCTTTCAATAAAGGTAATTTCCGTTAATCTATCATTTATGGTCCTTATTTTGAGAACAACCCGTTTAGCTTAATTCAGTAAATATTCTCCGACAATATCCCCCAAAATACAATTCAGTTATAGACAGCCCTGATGTATCCGGACATGTCTGCACACAGAACATATGGAATAAAAAAAGAAGATGACAAAGCACTCTTAGCGTAACAGTTATCATCTTAGGATATAGAATCAGTTACCCGTGTACAAATTCTGAACCATGCTTTTTGGCAACCAAGCTGGTAGAAGGGACCTTCTGAATTCAAACCAACATAACCTTCTTTTAAAACTGACTTTGTATCACACTCTGATTGTGATGGAAAGGTTGTGTATGTTGCATCCAGTGAAGCTCAAACTCAGATTAGCAGTAAAACTTAATCTATATATCAATATTTTAATACAACCGTATACAAAGAAAAGAGCATTCATACAACAGTCTTGTGACCAAAACCATAGCAATAAGAATAGAATTATTTAGTAAACCCAGTTAACATTGATAAATTACAAGATTTGAATTATAAAAAAGAATAATTTCATATACCCAACCATAAATTGCCCAGTTAGCTGGAGCTGTAGAATACACTGACTGCACCTCTGCAGAGGAGTTAGACCCCCACCAACGAGTATCCTGGATATGACACTAAACAATCTGATAGTGAGGTTCCAGTGATGCTGGAGCTTAGGGAAATGCGAAGCACCCTTTCATTGCCATTGCTACCAGGTCCACTGTAGCATGGTAGCTCCTGACAGGGCCCTATCTATGGGTTAAATAGAACTAAACTGCATACTTATGCGAAACGGAATTGTTTGAATTAGAACTGTTTGACTAAACTTAATAGCTTGAAATAGAAATGTTTTGACAATAAAACTGTGTAGTGATGCTAAACTGATTTGTTTGAAATAGAACTGATTGTTTGTTTTTAAATGGATTTGGCATTGTATAACCTACAAAGGTTGATATTCCATATAACCCAAACAACAACAACTGACCATAAATACACGAAATTACAGCTTGAAAATGTCTAAAGAAGGAGGAGAAAATAAGTATGTTGGAATAAGCATCTCAGATCTCAGCATTAAAGGTAAATGTAGGATAAATTGAAAAGGGTTGAGAATAATACACTCGAATGTTGAAGAACAATACTGCTCTGAAAAGTGTAATAAAATCGATCATCACATAATTATAGTTTCAGCTTATCTCAAAAGACAGAAATCTGTAACACTTGCTAAACATGTGAACCCAAAATATTAGATTCCGCTATGCGTATACTTTCATCTTTGTCTATTTTGTAAGACTGATTTAAACCTTATAAATTGAATTACCATGACCAAAAAATCAGGCAAACACTGCATGCGACATACGGAAACACTAGACAGCTGTTTCGACCTTATTAGCTCTCATTAGCAATGTATACCGTTATCTCTCCTACTGGAGATCGAAAAAATGTTCATCTAATCTAAAACTATTTTTGATATTTATTTTGTTCCATATTAGATGGCAAAATCATTACTCTAGTAAAAGCAATAAAGTTTATTTTTTAACTAATATTTGATGAATGTCTATGAATTTAAACCTTGGTTTGGTTTGGTTGTATAGCATATCAACCATTGTAGGTCATTTAATGTCAAATCCTTTTTAAATATATGTTAAATATGATTTCTAAACACATTAACTTGATAACAATTTTTAAAAGCCTTTGATCCTTTTTTTTGCAAACAGGTAAATGTTTTCCCTTAAGTTCAAATAATTTAATTTAGCATAAGTATAATTTTTTTGTTTATACACAATTATTTGTTTAAATACAGTTTTTTGTTTACTCTCAGTTAAATGATCAAACATTTCTATTTCAAACAATTCAAGTCAGCATAAGTACAGTTCTATTTCAAACAATTCAGTTGAAGATGTCAACTAAGTTAAATTGTTCCAAGTATTGCTATGTATCACTAACAATTCAATTAAACGTCTGTTATTTGCTTACACCCAGTTAAGTGATCAAACAGTTTTATTCGAAACAATTCAATTTATCTTAAGTACGTTTTTTTTTTGTTTACACACAGTTCATTATAAAGACAGTTCTATTTCAACTATTTTAAACAATTCAGTTAGGCGTAAGTACACAATTTAAATGTCAAACAGCTCTATTCAACCCATAGATAGGACTCTATCAGTTGCTACCACTCCAGGCCAGAGTGGGCCTGGGAGCAATGACAAAGAAGGGGTTGTCTGTATTCCTCAAAACTCCATCATTACCATCAGATTATTTCGTGTCATCATTGTGGACGGGTTACCCCTCTGCGGGAAGCTCTCGATGTATTCTACCAACCTAGCCGACTGGGCAATATCGGAAAAAAGAAACAGAAAGAAAATAAAAAAAGAATTGGTAAAAAAAGGAATGTGTAAATAAAGGATATTGAAATATGCAGGTCGTGTATTCTGCAACCATAGCTGACTGGGCTATCAGTTATTTTTAAATGTCACACGTTTCTTTTGCAAACAATTCAGTTTAGCATAAGTACACAATTTAGTTCTATTTGACCCATAGATAGGACTCTGTTTGGTGTTGCCACTCTGGGCCAGAATGGCAATAAAGGGATACTCCAGATTCCACAAATCTCCAGCATTACTGGACACTCAACACCAGAATGTTTAGTGTCATATAGAGGACATTCGTTGTGTGATTCTTATACCTCTGCAGAGATACAGTCGGTTTATTCTACAACCCCGGCCGACTGGGCAATGTTAGATCTAGGCAAAAATTTAAAACTATATATATATATATCATAGTTCGTAATAATCTGAAAACACAAATAAAACGCAATTATATAGAAGGCGTCAATTCTTTTTTCCCATAGAGATATTGTATCTGCAACACTAGTAATGATACAACGATACTTAATTCATACATCGGACATATAACATCAACCCTCTACCGTAGACTAACTTGTCATTCATTTAATGGTAGCGCCGTTTGTATATATAACAATGAAGAGATTATACAAGACAAGAACTATTCAAAAAATTCAGAGGATAACATTAAAAAATTATAGAGTACAAATTCTAAAACAAAGAAAAATTCCAAATGTTAGAAACCACATATAAACAACATACACCCCGCTCTCAACAAAATCAATTTTAGCTTAGAACCTAAAATACTTTAATGCATCTGACACGGGTGTATAATCCGATTGCCAGATAATTCTTAGTTATGTGAAAATGATATGTGACTTCTACATATTCAAACCAGTGCCAATGGACAACTCATTCAAATATGTCAACTCCTCTCGATAAACACTGTTATTAAAAAAGTTCATTGATCAGAGAAAAAGTTTTAACTCTCTGACTTGGGCGTACCCATGGCGGAAAGTCGATGTAAAACTTAAGTTGGCAACCTTAGTCGAGGGTGACCCGAAGGCTCCTTTTTCAACAGTTACTACACCGAAATGTTAGGGAGGCCGCTACTCCATTCCTTGGGGTTCTCCACTTTACCCTTGATCTTTACCTTATAATGCTAAGTGTTAAGCAAGGCGGCATCAGATATCCTTTTTTTTAGTCTTTGGTATGGTTTAACCTGAAATGTAACTCCGGTCTCCCGGACCACTGGCGAACACTCTACTCTTGGGTTACAATATTTCGGATTTCGGACAATTATTAACCAGCTTTCATCCACAGTTGCTACATCATGTTCACCAACATGAAGAGACCAATATAAAAAAAAACAAGACTTAATACCAAATCCTGTAAGTCACCTTTAATATAATATGCTTACAAGAGAATCTTTTGCTTTAAAAACTCACAAGTGTACACACACACACACTAATGAAATATTCGAATACATTTTTATATTTTTATATTTTATATTCTTTCCTTTTCTCTGCATTTCTAAGTACCTATCTATTCATCCATATATATATATGTATATGGATATATATTTTTTTCTTTTAAAAAGACAAACAATCGGTCACATTAAGATAATAAATTTATTTCCAACCTGTCAAAAGCATTGATATAAATCAATGCTCTAGAAATTAACACTTCTTCAGATAAAACAAGAAATGGATTAAAGTATTTTTTTCACATTTACAACCAGACTAAAAAAAATAATATTTCTCCTACGTAATAAAGCAAGCCGTCAATTAACAATAAGTATCAAATTATTATGACATGTAAATCTACATCTGGTTTCATCATGCTTCAAATTTAACAGCGGCAAAATTTCCAGTTACAATAATACATGTCAAAAATCTAAACATTTATAAAAACAGTTATTCAGACATATCTACTTTTAGTGCAAAATTTTCAATTTTAGTATATCAATTTATATATATATCTATATATATATATATGTGTGTGTGTGTGTGTGTAGAAAAACTGATAACAACGATCCAAGTGGAAGGAATGATTTATTGAGAGCAAGCAGGAACTCCGCTAAGCGGAGTTTCCAATGGTAAACCAAATTTTTGTTTATAAAATGTGTTGTTGTATTGGAAGTAGCAATGTGAGGAACATAAGGTACAAATCTTAATCAATTTAGAGATAGGTAGAGGAAATGTGGTATTAGATTTTCGAAGGTAATTATGCAGGCGTTCAATGCATTTATCAACTGGTATATTGGTGTATAAGGATTTCATGTCTATACTAGCTAAATATTTGTTGTGCATATCAACGTCAGTTAGTTTGTTGAGCAGTGAACCAGAATATTTTAGGTGTGCGTTACTGATGGTACCTAATAGAGGGGATAATAATTTGGCTAGAAGTTTAACGATATAATGGGGGGGTGCAGATCCTATACCAGAAATGATAGAGGGATGTCAGGTTTATGGGTTTTGGGAAGACCGTAATTTTTTGGGATTATGGGGTGGTAATTGATTAATGAGGAGCAAGATTGATCGTCATTGGAGATTAGTTTTCTGTAGGATTTGTTAAAGTCGTTAATATCATTTGTAATTATTTGTAGGGATATCTGTTCATAGGTGTTATCCTATCCTATTTACCAACCCCTCCGCTCGGGCAGGATATGACGCAAGGTCAATTTTTAAGCGGAGTTTAATAGGTTTCAATTCAGAGTTTTCCTTCTCCTAGACTAGTTGCCTCACCAAGGCTGAAGAACCCAGTCTGTCCTATTATTTACCCATAGCTGGAGGGAGAATAATTGGATTCATACCTTTCCCAAGGGTATTAGTGCTATGTGAAATGCAATCATTCTCGTCCAGGATTTGAACTCGAGTCGCTGTGTTCATTTCCTACGGCGATAACCATTTCACCACGGGCACCTCCGTTCATAGGTGTTATTATCATCAAGTAGATCCATAAGTTTTTGGATGGAAAGCTTCAGACTGCTTTTCGACCATCTTGCATGAATCGAGCACCGGTTTTTGAGTGACATAAGAGATTCAAGGAAGGCAGTGAGTCTATGAGGGATGATGAGAGGTGTGGGAGGAGTAAGGAAGTCAATACACAAGAGTTGATTAGCCAAAGGGTTAGGGTTAGGGTTACTATGTTGAGGTTTTAAGGGAGTTCAGGAAGAGATTCCGTTGGAAGAGGTCAGTACTCTTCAAATCGGGTCAGTGGCATTTCCACCGGGACAACTCACCAGTCCACAACTCCATCCTTGTCACAGACTGATTGACCAAGATGGGCATCTAGACAGTTCGTCACCCTCCCAATAGTCGAGACCTTGCTCCCTGTGACTTTTGGTTATTACCTAAGCTCAGACAATTGACGAGATGAAAGAGGCTGTGACAAAGGTCATTGACACGCTCACACAAGAGGACTTCCATGGGGCCTTCCAGAAGTAGTTGCAACGATACAACAAGTGCATTGCAGCCGGAGGAAACTACTTCGAAGGCGGCTAGAGTTTCATGTGTGTACTATCAATAAAAGTGCCCATACGAAAAAGTCTGGAAACTTATTTAATGATCCTCCTATATATATATATATATATACATATATATATATATATAATCACCTTCGCAGATAAAAAAAACAAACTTCTAATAAATAACCGGAGCTTAAATTTAAATGTAGACATGAAAAATTCTTACTCAGTCACATGCAAACTATCGACTTCATAAAACTAGATATATAATAAAATAGACAAGAATCATCATCATCATGTCGCGCCGCCAGCGCGGATATCCCTGACCCTCTCTCGCCATTTCTCCCTATCATTCATCACCTCCGGCAGGTCTTCAAGGTTACATCCTGTGTCCTCACATAGTTGCTGTATGTAAGTTCGTGCTGGTCGTCCCACTCTTGCACATCCATGTGTGGGGGTCCACAGGAGTACATCGCTTATGAGCTCTATGCGACTTAATTTTCAGGAAAAACTTTACTTTTGGAAGACGAACTTCTAAATTTGCTAAAGAAAACCCCCAAAATTGCCCCCCCCAATGAAAAGAAAGGAAAAAAAATCCAAAAAACCCTCAAATGTAGTCTAACACGTGCTAAAGACGAAAGCCATAAAAGAGTTGACTCCTCCTCTCTCTTTCTCTCTCTCTCTCTCTCTGTGTCTCTCTCTGTCTCTCTCTCTCTCTCTCTCTCTCTGTCCACCACTAGATGACCATGTAATATACCCCAAAATTTCTTTGAATTTTAACATCCAGCAGCCTTGGACTTTAACTAAGTTAAAACTTAAGATAAAAAAGAGAAAAAAAAATTTTTTTTTTTTTTTTTTTTTTTTTTACTACCGCGTACACATGGGAAGCAGCATGATGTACGTGTGAGTCTTGCGGCTTAACGCTCAAGATTGTCAGTTCGATCGGGGAACTACTGCTGCTCATCTATAAAAGTGGCTTCTATAGATGAGAACAAAAACAGCCATCGAAAGATAACCATGACTCGTACTCAAACTAGACAAGAATAGATTACTAAAATTAATTCATAAATAAGTAAATAAAAAAAGAATATATAAAAACACTAATATATTCAACCCGACCAATTAAATGAATTAACAAATCACAAAATAAACAAATAACCAGGAGAATACCGACGAAGTACAAACTAAACAGCCCTTCCATGGATAATCTTCAAATCAGGCCACCCTTCCCGTTATACACCACACAACAGAATATAAAGGGATATCTACTACATAGAAACGCATTTTCTTCCAAACAGCGATCGTGTCGTTACTGCTATATGGATGCACTACATGGACGCTAACTAAACGGCTGGAGAAAAAGCTTGACGGCAACTACACAAGAATGCTGCAAGCAATATTGAACAAGTCCTGGAGGCAACACCCCGCCTAGCAGCAGCTGTACGACCACCAACCACCCATCACGAAAACTGTCCAAGTTAGACAAACCAGACATGCAGGACACAGCTGGAGAATTAGGGACGAGCTCATGAGTGATGTACTCCTATTGTCCCCTCCACATGGCCGTACAAAGGCAGGACAGCCAGCTCAAACGTACATACAGCAGCTCTGTGAGGATACGGGGTGTAGCCCTGGGGACCGACCGGAAGCAATGAACGATAGGGAGAGGTGGCGAGAGAGGGTCAGGGATATCCGTGCTGATGGCACGACAAGATGATGATGATGATGACTACATAGAATTCACTTGGTCTGTCGATCGCATATTAAGAACATTCCAAGAATGTGTTGATAAGCATGTTGAACCGGTACAACCTGTTGCAAACCATTCAAGTAAGACGAAATAGAAATGCAGAACACTTCTAGAAGGTTACATCGCTATTGCAATATATATATACACCCCTGATGATGGCCCAAGACCGGACAGAAAGTACTCGAGAAACAATTAATTTCGAAGGTTTATTTACCAATTCCCACCGGATATCATAAAATCGATATGGCAACTTGAAAGGATAAACACAAAAATATGTAGGCAAAAAATGTCTATATTGCTTAATCAAATATGTATCAGCAGAAAAATGCTGCCAAAATGAACACACACACACACACACACACACACACACACATATATATATATATATATATATTTATATATATATATATATATATATATATATATATATATACCAACCCCTCCGTATGGGCAGGATGCGAGACAAAGTCAATTTTTAAGCGGAGTATAACCGGTTTGCCTGTGGTGTAATGGTTATCGTCTTAGAAAATGAACACGGTGATACGAGTTCCCTTTGTGGATGATGCCAATTAAATTTCCCATAGCTCTAATACCCTAGGAAAAAGTATAAATCCAATTATTCTCGATACAGCTATGGGTAAATAGTAGGGTAGACTGTGCAACCAGTCTAGGAGAAGAAAAATCTATATATAATATATGTATAATATCATGAAAGTAAACATATGGCATCATATGTGACTGGACAAGAAACTATTTTTCTGGAAATCATTTCTGTGTCTTTTAACTCTAAGAAGTCTTGCTTTCTTTGAATGTCCGACGTGTTTTTCTTCTTAGTAATCTGAGGCCTTTGGCTTCAAGGAAATTGTCGGAATAATAGTATTTTAAAACGTACTATTCATAAGTTTATGCGATAAAAATGTTGTCGGTAACGATCTTGAAGATTGTTTAACACAAAATTTACAGGGGAAAAAACTGTGACGAACTGTGATCTTGACTCAAGAAAACGGCCTATCGGGAACGTTTAAGCAATATTTGGCAATACTAAACACAGCGGCCGGTTAATATATTTATAGCGAGGTAAGTCACTTTCAAATCTGTAATGAAGTTCAGGGCGTAGAACAGCAATTCTCAGGATCCCAAGATGAATTTGTTATTTTTATACACACAGGTATGTTTTCTATGATGGAATTGGTCGTGAAAATTGATTTATCTTTTCTATTTTTGTTTGTTTATCACTTTTTCTCCCCACCCAACTACATACCCTCGATCTGGGATAGTTACGTATTTCACCCTAAAGCCAGGGTTTGCTGTTCAAACTCAGGTAAAAATCATGACATAAATCTTTTTCCAGCCCCGGAAAAGCTAGGAATTTGAATGGCGATTTTTATGTTGTCAAAAAATTATTATAGATGAATTGGTCTAACACAGAGTTCATGGCCGAATCTTAAGCTCAAAATACTCATATACGCGGTGATGGTGATAAGATACTGGTCCCAATACTTTTTTGTGTTGCATAGTCACCAATGATCTCTATATCGTTGAGGGCAAGTAATCGAATTGGGAAGAAGAATCACAAAAATACAACCCGCTTAAAGTCTTAAGACCTCTGGTTCTTTATTTTCTTCCTTCAGAAAAAATTGATAACGGGTAAAACGAAAGAATCGACTCTTTACGTATCTTTGAATGGTTCATTCGCTCTCTCAACAAACGAACTTTTGTCTCCTCGTACCCCAGCCAAACTGTATTTCATTTGAATTCCTATAACACCGAAACCTCACTTATGCTTTGCGTGGGCTTATCATTCGGACATCACTCACCACCGATCGAGTCTAATGACCACGGAAAGTACTGGTTAACCAATATTTTCAATTCTAGTTGCTTGACAAAAAACATTTTTGTTAAACCTAGACTACCAGACGAGATGTTGAATTTTGTTGATTCGTCTTTCATCTGGTTGCTGGCTAAAAATATCTCATCTTTTCTCACAGCGGAATCATTTATTTACAATATTACATTCGAAACGGGTAAACAAAACAAGCAAAAACTAGCGAAGAAACAATGTGCCAAGTATTCAGAAATTCAACGTGAATATGTTTTATAGCATATACATTTTATAGCTCTTTTTCAATCTCTCTTTGGTCAGGCCGGGAACCTTTTAAGAGTGTATATATTGCAGCGATTAATGAATTAATAAATTTTAGATTTAAAAAGATAAAAAATAATAAAATACGAAAATAAATTATGAAACCAATAATAAAATACTAAAGATTGTTTAAATTTCTCCGCAACAAAATCCAGTCTCTTTCGTGTCCTGGATATGACACTAAAATATCTGATGGTGAGGTTCCAGCACCCAAGTCTACTCTGGCCTGGAGTGGTAACACCTGATAGGGCCCTATCTATTGGTTAAATTGAACTAACAGCGTACTTATGCGAAACTAAATTCTTTGAGTAAACTGAATAGCTCGAAATAGAAATGTTGTTTGAAAATTAAACCATACTTACATTTAAACTGCGTGCTTATGTTTAACTGAATTATTTGAAATAGAACTGTTTTTCGACATTAAAACTGTATTTACACTTAACTGAATTGTTATATATAACTACTTGAATAGTTTGAAATAGAAACGTTTTTGATAATTAAACTGTGTACTTATGCTAAACTGAATTGTTTTAAATAGAACAAATTATTTAGATAAAAATGGATTTGGCGTTAAATAACCTACAAAGGTTGATATGCCATAAACCCAACAAACCAAACCAAACTAAACCAGTCTCTTTCGGTGTCTTGCCAACTGACTGGAGATATGCACGTTGCCGACCCCTCAAAACGAGCAGCCGATCCTATTTACCCAACCCCTCCGCTCGGGCAGGATATGACACAAGGTCATTTTTTTAAGCGGAGTTTAACAGGTTTTAATTCAGAGTTTTCCTTCTCCTAGACTAGTTGCCTTACCAAGGCTGAAGAAACTAGTCTGCCCTACTCTTTACCCATAGCTGGAGGTAGAATAATTGGATTCATACTGTGACGGCAAATCGACTAAAATCCCAAAACGGGACTTTATTTTCGCACGTGTGAAGACGGGGCAGGTTGGCACTTGATCCCCGACAGAATAAGTCCTGTTCAGAGTTTTACTCTCAGGCATATAAGAACTGGCATATAACGTGAGGGAATAATTTAGGGCCAGACTGACCACCGCTGGCAAAGGGGTTCCAAATTTCACACTATCACACACTCACCAGGCCGCTAAACTTCTTCCCCTTAGACAACAGAAGAATATGGGCCTACAGGTTTTAGTCGTAATAATATTAATATTGTAGTAGTCGGCAACTCCGGTTTCCCGTGTGATACTTTAGGAATTAATAGGACAATTCTAAGCAAGATAAAATAAGGCGAATAGAAGCTGAAAAGAAAGCATGAAGTAACAACATAGACCACATGGTAACATGAAAATACATAAAATCCTTTACTACTTATATATACACGTTCAGAGTGTCAAAACATATAATTGGACAGTCCACGAATATAAACGTCTTTTCTGACTTTTGTCTTTCTTCAAATTGAAAGAGAGAGTGTGGAAAACGAAATTTGGGTATAAAGGAAAAATGTCCCCAAAATTACTTATCTTATTTTCGACGGGGTTCCACTGGAGAATCGTTCTTCTTTTACGGGCTAATAGACTTTGTTCTGTTTTTAGTACTGGCTTGAAGGATTTGGAGTCCTTCGTGTCTCAGTTAATCTTTTGTCTTCGACCCGGAGTAAAATGGCTATGGTTCGTCTGCCCGCTATGAACCCTGCTCAAAAACTAACTTCTTACTATTTACTTCCGCTGAGGGGAAGGGAGCCCCACTTCCGTTTTGGGGTCCCAGCCAATCATTTGGCTTCTCTCTCTTTCCCCTTCCGATGTCCGGCGACCTGTGGTCACTAAGTACCAACATCTGTTTATCTCCTCTGTGACCTACATTCCTTCCTAACGGTCACTTGTTTGAAGGCTTGATACTGTCAATTCTACACGGGAGGATAGTATCAGTCTTACCTCTTCGTCTCCGTGGGCTATCACGTGACAATACCTTTCCCAAGGGTATTAGTGCTATGAGAAATGCAGTCAGTCTTGTCCAGGAATTGAACTCGTATCGCCGTGTCCATATCCTGTGACGATAACCATTACACTACGGGCACCTCCAAAACGAGCAGTCGATACTATATAATTTCATATTAAATGAGAGAGAAACTTTTTAGAAAATTTCTTAAGAGAAGCCTATAATATCATAGAATTTGCTTTAGTTTTGTATACAGCTCTAAGGTATACCTTTTGTCCTTAGTGTTCACCTATCTTAAGTAGTCCTGTTATTCTGGGAAATGTGAAGTACACTTTCATTACCATTGCTTTTAGGTTCACTCTGCCCCGGTGTGATAGTATTTGTTAGGGTGTCATCTATGTGACAAACAGAAATATTTAATAATTTACTATACTTAAAACTATTTAACTGTGTGCAAAACAAAAAAGTTCTGGCTCATTTAAAAATGTTACCTACAAACTATTTGCATACAAATTATATATATATATATATATATATATATAGTGCCGTAAATATAGGGCTGGCGATAGGGATTGTATGCTTTGCGTGGAGGAAAAATTAGCAATAGCGTCTTGTAAAAGCAGGGATATGTTAAACCAAAGGTCAGAGGTTTTAAATAGTTGTAAACACAAAAGGGGGTGGTTGCTTTATAATTAGGGATAGGTTTCTGAGTATTTATACCTGAGGGTTTTTTTTTTTGGTTTTTTTAATAAAAGTAAGGTTATTTTATTTTTTTTAAATTTTTTTAGTCTTATATTTTTAAAAATTTTTTAATTTTTTTTTTCCGGTTATTTTGTTGTTATGTAAATTTTAAGCTAGGTAGCTTTTTGGTGAATATAAAATACGGCGTTTTCTCCTTTATCTTTGGTCAGTATGAAACTCCCTGATGAGCCGTTAAGGTGAAACTTTTGTAGGAGAATTCTGACTCGCGATTTAAGTTAATTTTGTAATTGGCTCCACTCGTGTTGAGCACTCTTGTAATTGTGGCATTGCAGCGTTTACGACAGGTTTTAGTTTTCTTTTGACCAACTGACTGCACATCTCTTGATTTTTTTGACTGGTGTGACGGGGTTGGCCGTTTCTTTCTTTTTGTCCAATGACAGTTTTTCTTTTTTCCCCCGAGCGGGGATTCGAGATATTTTTGTCTCTTGTTCCTGACGGTTTTTTTTCCTTTTTTTTTTTTGGTAACCGTGAATGCTGGTAGATAGTAGATTAGTATATATATATATATATATATATATATATATATATAAGTGTTGGTTGTCTATAAATCCCTTTGTTGGTTTGTGTCGAACCAAGTGCAATATAATATGATGAGTGCTCAATATCTAGGATAGAGCTATCATATAATAATAATAATAATAATAGATACATATTAGATATATATATTCATGGAATTTAGACTGCGAACCCTGGGCTTCGTGGAATTTTTTTGCAAAACAACATTCGTCAGGCAGTTAAGAACATTTGCTTAACTGCCTGATTATTGTTGTTTTGCAAAAAACTCCATGAAACACAGGGGTCTCTGTTAAAATTCCATATTTATTATATATATATATATATATATATATATAAACTAGATCTGGCATTAAAGAACTCTCAAGGTTTGAACGTTTGATATGCCATAAAACACAACAAACCAAACAACAATCTTAAGTATTGAACAGGGTCATTGCTGCTTAATTTGATCTGGCAGGAGTTGTTGCTTTCAGTGTAACTTGACCCGTAAGCTTCCCTTGCACATATACAGACGAATGATGGCTATTTGAAAAAAAAAAAAATCATTTATAATATCTACAAAAATTCACCGTTTGGTTATATTAGAATTACAACTTTGAATATCAATATTACAATATACATAAATTGAAAAAATATTCAAAGCTAATCAAACAAAAAATATGCATAAACTTATGACAAGTGGGTGAAAACTGTGAACATCTCTTTCAAATTTTGCCATTTGAGTGTTGAATTGATGACAGTGCCTCGGGAAAATGATTAATATTATAGATTAAAAATATTGATTGCTTCAAAAGAAAATTAATAGTGCCAAAGTAAAAAACGTCACGAGATATTTGTTTAGATACTTCATTGTACAAATATTGAATAGCCATAATGCGAATACCTGAAATATACATATGCATAGGAATCCAGAAACACTGACGACTCTCTTTGTTCAGGTACGAAACGTTTATTAACTTTTTTTACTTTTAGCTTTTCGACACGAGGAGAGAGAGAGACACAATTTTTACTATGCTGACTGTTCCATCTGACCCAACAGCGCGCGGCGCATCCCGTGGTTTCCAACTGGCCTGGCCTCGTCCAGGTTCAAAAATCAACTCGCTTTGTCCAGCGTCAGATCTCAACTAACTGTTTTTTTTTTTCAAAAATCACCAAAACTCTTAGCACATCGCTTCCAGACATGACGTCATTCGCACTCCAGTCCCATTTCCTACCTGTGGTTTTTTATATGACATTTGTGATTGTCACATCCTCTTTGCTCGAGCGTGAACACCTGCATTCAATGTATGCACCTGCACGTGCACTAAGCTGAATAGTTCTAAGCCTAACTAAACTAAATGATAAGATATAAACAACGAAAAATGATAATATAAAAAAATCATTCCGCAATTATAAAACACAAATAGATTGACATTAGAATGAGGAATACAGAGATGACAGATTATACAACTGATTTAGACGTAATCAATAAAAATCCAGTGCATCTTTTAAAAAAATTATATGTAGGACATTTGCAACTTTAAATACTTTTTACAATTAACAACAATGGACCTTAATTAAAACTAAAAACGCATAAAAAAGATATGTCTCGATATATCTCCATTTTTGTGTCACATTTTTATTTACACAGAGACAGTTCTTTGATTCTATAGGTAGTAGTTATTTCCCATGGCCTTGTAGCTAAAATACTGGACTCCAACATCGCAGTAAGCGAGTTCGATCTCCATTCCCACTATTAGGTTCATTTAAAGACTAATACCCATGGGAAAGTTAAGAAATTTCACATCTTTCTAGTGTTATGTTGAATATCACTACAACTTTCTTTATGTTATATATTGACCCTCAACTGAGCCGTCAATCAAGTGACGCACCTGTGTAAATAAGCGGAAGAACAGCGGAAGCAGGTGGACGTGAGACAATATTATAAGCAGGTACCCGGGGCGGTTCGAATCAGTAGGAGATAGGATGTCAGCGTGAGAATCTGCCTGCAGACTGTGGGCTTGAGGTCCTCAGTGACTCACGGTTGAGCAACCCAAACAAGATGAGAAAGAAGTCCTACTATGGTCGAAGAAGAACTTTGGGTCAATATAGCAGTCTGTTCCTGTCTCTAGCTCATCTCTCACTCACAACCAACATCACCCTTTCAAGAATAAAGTGTGAGAGATTATATTTTCATAAAGAAGTGTGTTCGTTTGTTTATTGAAGTTCGTCGTTATTGTTGATTATGTTCTGCATATATATATATATGTAATATGTGGCTATACAACATTTATGCAAGGATGGAATTGACATTAAATAACTTGTAAAAGTTGATGTACGATTAAACAAAGCAAACAAAACCATTCTGTCGATGGGGTTTAGAATATGCTGACTGTTCCGCCTTCAAAGAGATAAGACCCCCCCACGAAGAAAATGGTGTGTTCTGGGTATGACGCTACACGGTATCTGGTGATGAAGCTACAGTACTGGGGCTCTGAGAAGTGTGGAGTACCTCTTCATTGCTATTACTCCCAGGCCCACTCTTACCCGGAATGGTAGTGTATGTTATGGTTCCATTTATGCGTCAAATAGATCTCTTTGCACATCATTTGCATTAGGTAGAAATATTTGATATCTTATAATTGTGTGCAAAAACTCTTAAAAACAAGAGAAAAATGTATATATAAAGCTACAATATCTGCATCTTCCCTAACCACAGACATAACTCCCTTATTGATTGATGTGCCGTTAAAATCGAACGTTTAAGTCCTCTTGAACTTAACATACAGAAAATCTCTTAGCAATTTTCTATTTAAAAATCATATATAAGACATACCATTAAACAAAGAAACCAAAAGCGAACCTACTGGTATTATAATAAAGTCTAAAAACAAATAGAAGATCATTTTCTGAAATATCTGAATATGTTCGTTTTTAGACTTTAGTTTTAAAAATTTACAAGTTTTGCTAAGAATTTGAACAAATAAATAGAACATCATTTTCTGAATATCTGATTACGTTCATTCGTTCAAATTCTTCGCAAAACTTGTAAATTTTTAAAACTGGTGAAGTTTATGAAGAATTTTAACATTTTTTTCTACAAAAACATAATTCTTTTAGAAAAATGAGGTGTTCGAATTAATGAAAGTTATAAATTATATTCTTTCTAAACAAATTAATTAATACAAATTTCTGGTTAGAACCACGTCAAATAGAGAGGTGGGCATTTTGCATATGTTCTGGAAATATATATATATATATATATATATATATATATATATATAATCTTTTGTACACTTCGGACTGTAAAAGTCACCTTGTGTCATATTCATGTACACCGTGCCACATGACAAATTCTCCCACCTTAGATTATAATTGTCTAGTCACGTTTTTTTCTATTCCTGTCTGCTGATTCTTTATAACACATAAAATTCATAATTCAATCTTTTATATTTTAAACACATTCTGCCATAGAAGCATAGAGCAATTTTTACATAACAATTCTTACTTGAATTTTATCTCTGTTACATGCACACACACACACACATACAGACACGCACACAAAAGCACACACACACACACACACACACACACACACACACATATATATATATATATATATATATATATATATATATATATATGGAGAAAAGTTGGAAAATAATATAATCCGAAATTAATATATTAGAAAGAATGTCAACGTTTAAAAGTTTCGGTTTTAATGAACCTTCATCAGGACTTTCAAATAGTGAGACACCATAATCAGTTTTGGATTACTTTGGTTTTCAAGTTTTACCCAAACTGTCGGATCCCTATATATATATATATATATATATATATATATATTATTTGGTTTAATGGCATAAAAACTATTGATGCGTATCTAATGCAAAATATACTATTTATACATTTTATGTGTGTAATTTATAAGGGAATCGTTCGCAGGTAAGTTTATTCTTTAAAAGAGACAGAGCTAGTTTTTGTCAATGTTTAAATGGTGTCAAGTATTGTTAACAGTAAAGATTTTTTTCAATATTAATCAGATGAATAGCCAACATGATCTTAAAATGAGCCAGAGCTCTTTTAATTGCATCGTGTTGTGTGGTTTCATGCATTGTTATTCAACATTAATAGTTCAACCCGAAAATATCTGACAAAGTCTTTGCGGAGTAATGGTTAAAGCGATGGACTACGGCATTGTAGTTAGAGAGTTCGAACTCCAGTTGCACTTTTACGTTCACTTTCGGACAAATACTCTTGGGAAAGGTAGACGAACCCCTTATCCTCGCAGCTATTGGTTAAATAGTACGACGGCCGTTTTTCTTGAAGGATGCCTTTGATATTAAATAACCTACAAAGGTCGATATGCCATTAAACAAACTAAACTAATAATTCTGTTTAACATTAATCATTTCTTTACACACAGCTGATTGGTTTTAAATATTACTTGGAGTGAAATTTCTAAATGGTTTCAAGTATTGTTATTTAATACTAATAATTCTATATTTGAAAAAATTGGAACGCTTCATGAGTTTGCGGGTCATTTTTTAGCAGGGTATATACTCTTCTTCCTTGTATCGTTCTAATTATGGTATATGTATCACAGAAGCGACCCCCAATACACACACACACACATATATATATATATATATATATATATGACAGATGATAGCGGTCTTTACCACCAAAAATACTAACAAGTCATCCTGATTAACAACTAATTACACTTGTGGAAGATGATACAGTAGTAAGACTTCTGTACGTTGTTGACTTATAATGACACACTTGGACGACACCTACTCATTGGGTGTTCTCGTTGTGTAAATAGTTAAAGCACTGGTCTGTGCAATCGTTGTTAGAGCTCGAACACTGGTCGCGCTATTACACTCACCTTCGGACAAATACCTTTGGGAAAAGTACGAACCCTCTTACCCTCTTGCCCTGTCGGCTGTGGTTGTCGAATACACCGACTGCTTCTCCACAGAAGAGTAAGACCCCGCCCAACGAGTGTCAAGGATATGACACTCAACAATCTGATGGTGAGGTTCCAGTAATGCTGGAGCTTTGGGGAATGCGGTATGCCCCTTCATTGCCATCGCCCACAGGTCCACTTTGGCCCGGAGTAGTAGCACCTGCTTGGGTCCTATCTATTGGTCAAATAGAAGTAAATTCCGTATATATGCTAAACTAAATTACTTGAAATAGAACTGTTTTGATGTTTAAACTGCGTGCTTATGCAAAACTGAACTGTTTGAAATAGAGCTGTTTTTGACATTGAAAATGTACTACACTAAACTGAATTTTTTCAAAATTTAATTGTGTAAACAAAACTATAGTCATTCTAAACGGAATTGGTCGAATTAGAACTGTTTGAGTAAACTGAATAGCTTGAAATAGAAATGTTTTTGAAAATTAAATTTTGTAGTCATGCTAAGCTGAATTGTTTGAAATAGGACTGATTATTTGTATAAGAATTGATTTGGCATTAATTGACATACAAAGGTTGATATGCCAGAAACTCACACAACCAACCAATAAACCCCTTATTCTCATATATCTGGGTTAAATAGTACCACTACTGTTCTTCTAAAAGGATCTATTTGGCATTAAATAACCCAAGAAGATTGATATGCCATCAAATAAACAGACACCTACCCTTCTCTTAGTCTAAATAACATTCAGTCCAGTGATAAGCAAACTAAGATAATTGCTAACTATACAAACTGCAGGTTTTATTTCATAATACCTTTTTCTTAGACTTTTCCATCAAAGAATACATACAAATCAGCAAAGGTTTGATGCTTAAGGTTCATTCTCTAGTTTTAATCATGGAGTTAACTTTTCCGAGAAGCATTGCCGTCACTACGACTTTGTCATTAGACTGGAGCTCCATCTGCAGCTGTCACTCTGTGCCATAGGTTAGACATGTATACTTTGCCTCTTTCTGGTAGATTAACGGGGACGGTGAAACAATTATATAAGGACCCTTATCTGTCAGAAATCCCAGAATGCAAAGTGACTTCCGGTCATGATAGGACAAGTTGTAAGATTTGGAGAAAATTTTGTGTTAAGAATTGGACCTTAGTAGTTCTTTGATACTGGTTACGGCACACAGGTAAACTTATTTTCCCAAATTTCCCGTGAAATCTCTGGACTTTATAAGACCCCTTATTGTAAGAATACTATTATTTGGTGTTTAAACCTTTATTATTTCAGTATTTCAGTGTCTTGAATTGAAGCTGAATAAAACTAGCATTCAGTCAAGCATCAGTCGAGACCTGTGTTTAATCTTTAACCAGAAGAAAGCATGAAGGAACCACTATAACATCCTCTTCCTCTCTTTCTCTCTCTCTCTCTCTATATATATATATATATATATATACATATATATATATATCTATATATTAGAATGACAAGTCAGAGTTGCCCTCGTGGAGTAAATAACATCACATAATAAAGTAAGAAATATGATTTATAAGATATTTATTTGAAATTAATTAATAAGCTTAATTTAATCAATTTTTTAAATCATTTATTATGATTATGTTGTCTAAAAGATGATAAAATATCAAGAAACGGAATATTAATTATCGTCGTTATTTCTTTTTTTTTTTTTTTTTAATTAATACTGATTTATAACCAAAAAATTAGAAGAACGTTATTTGATTCTTTCTGTTCTCTTTCGTCTGATTTGTTATCCTTGCTGCAAAGCAACATTAATATATTACTTTCTTGTTTTGGTCATGATTTGATATCAAAAGAGTGTAAGATCTGAAAAAAATTCTGAGTTATGATATTTAAAAAAGCAACGACGGATCTGCTTCTAATAACTGCGTCGATATAATAACCTAACATGCCTCATTATTAATTCGGTTACAAACAGACTAACAGACACACAGAAAGACACATACACGCACACACACGCACTCACACACATATATATACATATATATATATATATATATATATATATATATATATATA
Source organism: Sepioteuthis lessoniana (assembly GCA_963585895.1). NCBI lineage: Eukaryota > Metazoa > Mollusca > Cephalopoda > Myopsida > Loliginidae > Sepioteuthis > Sepioteuthis lessoniana. The sequence goes on along the minus strand of CAUZXS010001063.1, from coordinate 60,479 downwards.
TATATATATATTTACCTGACCCCTACGCACAAGCTATATGTGACACAGCGTTATTTTTCAATCGTGTTTTATAAAGGTTAGAATATAGAATATTCATTCTCCTTGACCACTTGCCATATCAAGATTAAAGGACCCAGTAATTCATAACTGGAAGGAAAATATTTGGATTCATAACTTTTTTCTAGGGTATGTGAAATACAAACAGCCAAGGTTTGGACTGGAACTCGTTTAGTCAAGTCCATTGTCTACGACGATAAAAAATTGCATATTTGAGCACCTCCATATCCTCGTCCTCATCGTCCGACTGACAGCACTTATTTCCTTGACTACCCCCCTCTCTCTCTCTTGTCATACATCCATCTCATCCATCACTCCTGTTTGGTCTTCTAGACTTCATGCAGAATCTGCCATAAGCTGATATATGTTAGTCTTTGCTGGTCGGCCAACGCTAATACATCCATGTATTGGACTCCATGAAAAAATGTTGCTTATGTGTTTCTCCCTCATTGTTCTGCAGTGCCCCGCATGTCTAGTTCGCGCCCTTTTGATGGTTCATGAGATGGTTGGTAAGTGGCCGTACAGTTGCTATTTTGAAGAGTGCTGCTATTATATAATTACGATAATCTTAATCCAACGGTACATAAACATATGTAAACACAGATACAGGAAATACAAAACACAGACGAACTCCGTAGTTCCGGTACGAACCATTTTATTAACTTCTGACTTCGGTTTTTCGACACGAGGAGAGCGACACAATTCTTAAAAGTCTTTCGTATCATACAATGCTAACAACACTCCAACGCTCGGCACATCTCGTGGTCCAATATCAATTTCTCAACAAGATGGTCGGACCCAACTTTTCAACATCATGGTCGGAACTCAACTTCAACTGTCTGCCATTGAGGCAGACAACCCAACAGTCTGACTAAATGGTCCAAAGTCAACTCCCAACTGACTCTTTTTCAAAATCTTCAAATTCTCAGGACCATCGCTTCCGGGCATGACGTCATTCACACTCCAGCTCTATTTTCTATCTGGGGTTTATTATGACAATTATGATTCTCATATCCTTTGCGCACGAGCGTAAACCGTACCCAATGCTATGCACCTGAACTAAGAGCCGAATAGTTCAAAACCCAACCAAACTGAATGATAAAATATAATTAACGAAAAATAATTAATATAAAAATCATTCCGTAATTATATAGCATTTCTTCCAGGAACCCCTTCTATCTTTTTCTCTATGCATTTTGTTAACATCCATGAGGTGAATCCATACATAACCACACACACACACACACACACACATATATATGTATATATATGTAGTTTGGTTTGGTTTCTCTATTTAATGGCATATCATTCTTCGTGGGTTATTTAATGCCAAAACCAACTTTGAAGAAGAACGGTGGGAGTATTATCTAACCTATAGCTGGGGTGGGGGATAAGATATAAGTATGAAAGTGAATGTAATAGGGTGACTAATGTTTGATCGGACTATCTCCGATGTCACTGTTCAGCACGTTAGCCACTAGACTACAAGTACTTCCTCAATATAATATATGTATATACCAGTAATGATAATAATAATAGAACAAGTCAGAAAAAACTTTAAAAAGTGATTGATAGTTTATAAGTACTACGATATACTATGTATATATATATATTAATAATATGAACTTTACTAACCTTTCTACTACTTAAGTATGACAAATATCAGTTCGGAGCCCCCCAGCAAAAAGGCATTATCTATAGATTTGTTGCTGATCTTTACTGTATTCTGTTGACTATTTTGTAGAGCTTGCTTTCTGAAGCAAAATGCCTATAAATTGATTATAATAATCAGTTGGGTGAGTACTTTAGAATCCCTCTCTAAGTAGAGGTACGAGAATGAATATTCCTTACAAAAATGTGCCAAATTATAAATTTGCTAAATTGATTAATAGGAAAATGAACTTGGATCGAACAGTTTTTATACTGGGGCAACACAAGTGTCTTGGAAACAAGTATTTTATAACCACAAATCGCCCTTCCAACATAGACGCTACGAGAATAATACACTACTGTCTAAGTATATACTGGAATTAAAAAAATACGAGCAGTATAGAACGTCAAATGGAACGGAAAAACATGACGAGGAATGTATTTAATGAGTGGTCAAAATGATGTAGAGCTGAAACAAAAGGACGTTTTAAATAAATGCTTGGTGTTCAAATGCAGACTTGATATTTAGTTTCTATTTTCAAAATTACCGACTGACTTGTTTAGATCAGTTGATAAATTTTGTAAGTTTAAAAAGAAAAATGTGTCTATTTTAAGTTCCCTGAAACATTTTAATAGGTTACTTGGTTTTTAAATCTAAACAAAATATGTTACCAGCCTTACTCGAGGTTGCGTAATAGTAAAATATATTGGCGAAAATAATTACTTCCTTAGTAAAATATTTAAGACAGAAATGATTACTTCCAAAGTAATTCATTTTATTTTATAACTCAAGAAATACATTTGTGAAACTTACAAAGTGCTAAAACCTGTTTGGCAATAGTCCGGGAGATCGGGGTTAAAACCCAGGTCGAGTCATACCAAAGACTCAAGTACACTCATCATTATAAAGTATCAAGTACCATCAAGTACACTCATCATTATAAAGTATCAAGTACCATCAAGTACACTCATCATTATAAAGTATGAAAGGTAAAGTGGAGCAATCCAGAGAATTTAGTAGAGCCCTCCCCTACACCTTGGTGCAGGGGAGGGCTATTTATTATGGATATTCCTTCGAGTAAAAAATATTGAAATATTTTGGTTTGGTTGGTTGCCTTTTATGCCATATCAACGCTTATGAGTTATTTAATGCCTGATCCGTTTCATACATATATTTTTTGTGAATTTTTCTTTCATCTTCTCTCTCTCTCTCTCTCATTCGCTCACTCACTCCCTCTCATACACGTTCGCATAATAACATACACACACAATGGGGAAAATGACTTTGACTTGATAACGCAGTCAAAATGTATATTTTACTGTATACTCTGCGACAGACTCATTTTTAAGCAATTATTCAAATTTTTCACAAATCTTATTTAACTTTAGAAAGATTGTCTTTACATGTAAACAGACAAGATATGTTTTTGAAATTTGGAATAGAAAATAGCGCAAACCCTGCCACCTATCACGAAAACTATTCAAGTTAGACGAACCAGACATGCAGGACACTGCTGGAGAAGCAGGGACGAACTCATAAGAGATGTACTCTTATGGACCCCCACACATGGCCGTGCAAAAGCAGGACGACCAGCACGAACATACATTCAGCAGCTATGTGAGGACACGGGATGTTGTCCTGAAGACCTACCTAGGGCGATGAACGATAGGGAGGAGTGGCGAGAGAGGGCCAGGGATATCCGTGCTACCAGCGCGATATGATGATGATGATATATATTGTCGACCATAGTCGAGGGTAACCCGAAGGCTCCCTTTTCGATAGCTACTACAATGTGTAGGGGAGGGCGCTACTCCTTACCTGGATTGCTCTACTTTACCCTTGATCCGTACCTTATAATGCTGAGTGCTAAGCAAGGAGGCATCAAGTACCATTTTTTGAGTCTTTGGTATGACTCGACCTGGGATTGAACCCAGGTCTCCCGGGCCATTGGCGAAGAAGTTTGTCTGTGACCTTTGGTTTCATGAAGTTTTACAAACAACGATCATCAGGCAGATAACGAAAGGAAATGAAGAAATCGAAAAAAATCGAAAAATACTGTATAAAAACGTTGGAATTGTGTTCAAATCTTTATGTGTGCTTGTGTGTGCATGTGTGTGCGAGTGTGTGTGTGAGTTATAGTTGCGTATTATAGTGTGTGGACGTGTAAGTAGTGTTTAGAGTATGTGTGTGCGTGAAGATACAGAAGCAGCGCGATAAACTTGAGGTTGTTTACCGGATTAGAGGACACAGTTGTAGCAAAAATTTGCTGCAGTAGGACCGAGAAAAATATCTTTATTTATTTCTTTATGTACTTGTATGCATATTAGTGGAGGTGATTATAACTCAGGAACAAAACATTACTACATTTCGAAGAAAATATAATAAAGTTATGAGTTTTAAGCATAAATAGGCGAGTGGAGTATGGTAGGTCAGATTACAGTAAATATCATGGTGGAGGGATGTTTTATTGTAATATACTCTGGAATATTGTACAATATTATTTTTTTAATGTTGGGATGAGATTTGAGACAGATTACAATAATAATTTGTGTTAGTGATAATGTGTTGATAATTTATTGCGTATATATTAAAGGGATCCATGATAGTACGTACGTAAGGAATATGATGATAAGACATTGCAATAATTGTTTATATTAGCTGTTTTTTTGTTGTTGTTGTTTTTTTTTGTTGCTTTTTTTAATGTACGATAATGATTATAACTGAAGAGCAAAATGTTATCATTACAAAATTAAGGAAATAAACGATAGGTTTGGGAGGTATAAGTAATTGGTGGGGAGTTGTGATAGTTATTCTTAATAGTTATCTGTATAGGGTTAACGTTATATGAAACTATTGTAATAAATGATGGAGTATACGGGGTAAATATGATGAATTTACAATGTTGAGGCCAATTACTAATGTGAACAGGTTGTGGCAGCGTATGAAGAAGGATATGGAGATGAATGGAGGAAGGTGGTACATGCGTTGAGATGGTTGGTGGGGGAAAATGGTACTTACGGTGCTTCAGGTGGGGTGTCGTGTCATTTGTGTATTTTCCTATTAAGCATTTTCCTAGTAGGAAACATTCCCCGTACTAGGAAAATGCCTATTTAAAAACACAGTATACAAAACCACAGTAAAGACGAACAGTTCTGTCAAGCAATACATAGGTGCAATGGAGGGCACCATAAAACAAAAAATATACAATCATAAACTTTCTTTCACAAACAGAAATTACTCATCTAACACCTCCTTATCCTCATACATATGGCACCTAAAAGACATGAATATCTCTCCCACCATCACCTGGCAGATACTAGAGCTAGCACTTATATACAACAAGACATCAAGAAAATGCCTTTTTTGCCTTCACGAAAAATTAGCTATCATCACCCCCACCCTATCACAAAATCCCCAGCTAAATAAAAAATCAGAAATTCTATCCAAATGCAGGCACGAAAATAAATATCATATCTCACGCTTCGACCCATACACATAATCTATCTAATACCTCTACTCCTATAAAAAAAAACACACGTTAAACTCCAAATTAGTGCACCCATACAATAGTACTAACATGGCTTCGGAACAGACGAATTCTCGGAGAAATCAGATTTTCATATGATCAATAACCTGTCCATGCATTTCCGGTGCTTACATTGACATCACTTTCAGAAGATGAGATATTGCCACCGAGGTATATGAAAAGGTCTACCCATTTCAGAGGTTTGTCATTTAATGAGTAGATACCATATTAGCTAAAAAAAAATCAAATAATTGAGTTTTAATGAAATGTATTTGATATATACAAGACTTGTTAAAAAAATTCTCAGCTTCAAGTAGAAGTTCCGTTACTGAACATTTTGTTGTGCTAACACACTACCACTTTTAAAACATTATTTCTTTTTTAAATTCTGTGCATGTGAGGTCCATATATAGACCTTTTTTAAAGTACTCTCGTGTATACATACATACATACATACATACATACAAAAGCACACACACACACACACACACACACACACGCACACACAAACAAACAAAAAAGCGCATAGATAGATAGATAGATAGATAGATAGACTCATGATTTATTAATAATAGATAATTCATTGAATTTTGATTTTTGCCACAAAATGTTCCCATGCAAATTATTAGGCAACAGTTTTTCACAGTAAAATAATTTTTCAACCATAAATATATTTGTTGGTCTTTAATATACTTAAAGTTTTCCTTAATTTTTCTTCTTGCAATTGTTTCAGTGACTTTACTGATGAAATTCCAATGAAACCAAATGCTATATAAGTTTGGAAATGTGTTTCTTATAATATCTAAAATGTGCAACTTGATGAAACAGAAATGAGAGGAAATAAAAAAAGAGGACCAAAAAGTATTCCACCTCATATGAAAGAATTTTGTAGTAACATTCTTTTGCCATTCAAAATAAGGGTCAGTAAAAATACCCATATAACATTTGGTTCAAATATTCAAAACCGAAGAATTTTAGTTTTGTTATAGTTTATACCATGCGAAAAAAACTACGATGATTTATGATATGATTTTCTATCTGAAAACCGCAACATCCGTAAATCAGACAGTTATTATTATTTATTTATTTATTATTTTTTTTTGCTTGGAAATTAGCAAAATCACAGCAATGAAAGATGTTACTTTTCAGTAATAATTTATTAAATTACATTAAAGAGATACACGTTTGCCTTAAAAATTGCTTTTGAATACTTCAAACCTATAAGGTGTGAATTAGTCTAAGAAAGAAAGCAAGAAAGAATAAGACTAAGGCTTGATCAATCTTTAGAATAAAAAAAAAAACATTTTTGAAAAAAATTCTAAAACCAACAGCCTAAGCAAAGAGAAATTTTATTAGATTTATTCCTTTTGAAATTACTATTGATCGTGAAATAAATTGGGTTTACATTTGACTTTATTGAAAATTATCCTGCCAGTACAGAAATGATACCGGCTATTGGGTTCTAGGGATGGTATTTATTTGTTTTCTTCTTACCAAAGTTTTAATATTAGCATTAGCATATCCATTGATACATTAACATCAAATAAACTTTGAAAAGTCCTAATTTTCTTCTATGGATGTTTATAGCGTTGTAGCTTTACATTTCAATGTTGACGTGAGACAAAAGTTCATCTTCAGATTTGGAGTCTAAGACTCTTCTCTGTTCAACGAACAGTGGTGAAAAGTATGTTCACTTCGATTGAGCTTGGACTAAAGATATGTCCTATCCCGTCGAAGACGAGAGTCAAAAGAGGCTGAATCTAAATCATTGGTTTAACACGTAATGTCTCAAAGCCATACTAACAATCCAATACAATTATGATCGATCTCTCTACAACGTCATAAATGTATATGATTTAAAATTGGGTAATAAAAAAGCAAAATAGAGGTTGGTAAAGGTTTTTTTGTTTAATAGTATGTGATCCTACTTAGTTTTTTTAAAATACTGAATCCATCCTTGTAGAACAGCAGCATTTCTGTTTAACCTATAGGATAAGGGGATCATACCTTTCCCAAGGATATTAGTCCGAAAGTGAACGTATTAGTGCGACAGGAGTTCGAACTCACTTACCTCGAAGTCCCATTCCAACATGTTGGTCATTACGCCCCGATGATTCAGTAAAGGGAGTAGGGTAAAACACATGTAATATCTGACATGTAAAAAAAAACATCAAAAACAAGAATTGAAATTCATCCTTCAAAATAGAAATTAATGAAAAAAATAATTTTATCTTAATAATTGATTATATCGTTAATAAAAAGATTGAATGGAAAAGCTTCTGAAAATAATTTTTTTTTCCAATATCGAGAACTAGAGATTTCCGTTGTCTAACATTTGATGACCTTCAATATCAACCTCATTAAACTATGTCCCGCAGAAAGATCTTATGAGTGTTCATGTCAAAAATTAAATTGATATGTCATTGTCATTCATCGTAAAAGTGACACAAATAAACACAGAAACAGTAGTCCAATCTACAAGTATATATATATATATATGGGTGGGAGGCATGTGCGTGTTTTAAAATCTTGAAGTCTTTAAATAATCGATAAAAACGAATAAACGATTTCATAAATAAATTCTTTCTTCCCGTTCAGTTTAGGGAGTTGTACCCAATCATCAGACGCGCAATATGAATTTTGTACAAGTTGAATTCACTTTATATTTATATCTTTCAAACGCTAACTCTGTTACCCCTCCATCAATAAATTGGAAGATCAACTCTTCTGGTAGTGGTGGATAATATGATGTCCAAAAGAGTCCGGTATTTTTATTCATCAATTAATTTCACCACGCGAACGGGAGGTCAGAATTGACAAGCTGATGCAGACACACAAACAGACATATTTTAAAGTCGTTAGCTCCAAACTGCTTAAAAATGTAATTTATACATACATACATACATACATACATATATATATATATATATATATATATATATATAAAGTTTTTGATGTAATGTTAATCATCATATGAAATATAGACAGCGATCCGAGTTGAATTTATAGTGCGAATAATATCGGTAGAAATACACATTCTGTAGCTATGGATAAGTACTTGGGAAGACTGCGTTCTTTTATCTCGGTATATCTGTAGCACTATGGGGGTAGGCTGCCAAAGCAGACGATTCAATTGTCTGTTTTGGCGCGAAACCAGACAAAGGATTCTTGGACATGAAATCTCGCCGTACCCGGAAGTGGTACGGGGAGGCGAATGAGAGTTGACGACGCGGCCCAGAGAGAGGCAAGCAGCAGAGGCAGTTGGCAGTTGGTGGCAGGAGACCAAGAGAGGCAGTTGGTGGCAGGAGACCAAGAGAGGAGTTGGTAGTTGGACAGGAGCAGAGGCAGTTGGCGTGGATCCACGGAGGGGCAGTCAACACCAGACACCGAGCAGAGAGGCGAGGAGACAGATAGGGTCCAGTGAAGAAGAGTCTCAAGATGTCTGATCCCAGTAGCATTGTGGAATTTTTGCTAGTAACCCACGCTAGCGATAGTCTGCACATGCATATAATGTTGCAATACCTCCCTCTGCTCTTGGTAACCCCAAGTTTGTTCGTGTTTGTTCGTTCGTCTGTTTGTTTTCTCCTGTCTCCCTCGATCGTATTCTTGTGTGTAGGTAAAGAAATGTGCGTTACCCCCTCAGCCACTAGTTGATCACCGGCCGGCTAAGAAGTGACATGGTTAGAAGACTGAGAAAGTTAATGTGGTGGGGTGAGGGGGTAGCGTTTCACATATCAACCGATCTTGGAGAAAGAAAACTCTGAATTCAAACCTGTTAAACTTCGCTTATAGATTGTCCTTGAGTCACATTCAGCTCGTGAAGAGGGGTTGGATATATATATATATATATATATATATATATATATATATATATAACCCAGGTATCATTGCAGTTTTCGTTTTAATGGTTTGATTCCAGTTTCTGTCATGAGAAGTTGTTATTTACATTATTTATATGCACTAGACTTAACTTAGTGGTTAAATTCAGACCTTTTCTGCTCGTATACTTTTTTGTCGTAATTGTTAACCTTTATGGGATTTCGAACGAGCTTCTTTTTAAATCCACGGAGAGAGATTGTTCCCATTCCGCTAGCCATGCATTGGGATGTTTCATATCTTGCCATCTTTATCCCTTGTACAAATTGAATTCTATCAGAACGCAAGCAATAATTTTCTCAGAAGAGAAAAGAGTTGGTACAGAGCTTTTGGCTGGATTCTATTCGTAATCCTGAGTTCAATCCATAGATCCGAGTGTAATTTAATGGCCGAGGGATTTCGTTTTATATATCTTGCCTTTCGGTTTAGTTAGGCTGAGAACCTTTCGCTTAGCGCATGGGTTAATTAGGTGCAACATGAGCGCAGGTGTTGACGCGCGCGCAGGGGGGATGTGTCATTCAGAGATGTCAAAATAAAAATCCCAGATAGAAATGTGGCCGGGGATGTGAATGACATCATGCACCAGAAGATTTGGGATTTAAGAAAAGTGAGTTAGTTGAGTTTTCGCGTCCGAAGAAGACGGTTGACTTTCGGGGCCCGCCGAGATCAGACCAGAAGTTTGCGGCGGGGTACGGCGCGTGGTGGTGGTGGTGGTGGGGGTGGGGGGGCAGATGGAAAAGTCAGGAAAGAAAGATTGTGTATTACTCTCATTATGTCCAATTACCTTTAACTCAAAGGTAATTAAAAGTTTCGTACCTGAACCAAGAAGTCGTAAGTGTTTTTTGTGTTTCGGGATTCCTATGTTATCTATATGTGCGTTATGAACATTTTATGTCTATTTCACATATCCGTATCATGGGTATGTTACACGACTTTGGCAGAAAGAAGCGGATTATGAGATATCCCTAAACACAAACAAAAGAATGAAATTAATCAATAGTTTAGAGTTTCGTTGGAAATTCCTTGAAGGATACTGATTACAACAAAAGATACCTTGTTAAGGGCAGAGGTTATAACAACCAAAACATTGTATATACAAGAACGAAAATGAGAATAATAGATTTAATTCTGTATATAACGTATAAATGATAACATCTATTCTCAGAAATTTTACCCTGTGAAAAGTAACAATAAGAGAATATTCTATTTTGTTTGTTAAAGAACTATTTAAAAACTAAGGAAATTACTTCGGGTGATGCATTCATTTACATTTGGTTGAATTAATTCAAAGAATAAAGCTCTGAATTTTCAGATATTATCTTATTTTTATATGAAACGGTTTTAATTTTTTTTATAACGATAAATAAAAGATGTGTAATTTAACTATAGAACATTATTTAAATGAATAAAAACGGTAAAAAAATACCATCTTCTGCATTTCCAGATTTACAAAGATTTATGAAATGTTTATCGGAATGTTACAAATGAATGACTCTTTATAACTGTTTCTTTAAATACAAATAACCATTAGGTATTCACTGAATTTGGAGGTGCCCGTTGTGTAATAGTTATCGTCGTAGGAAGTGGACACGGCGACACGAGTTCAAATCTTGGACGAGACTGATTACATTTCACATAGCACTGATACCCTTAGGAAATGTATGAATCCAATTATCTCCCTCCAGCTATGGGTAAATAGTAGGACAGACTAGGTTCTCAAGCCTTGGTGAGGCAACTAGCCTCACCAAGTCTAGGAGAAGGAAAAACTCTGAATTCAAACCTGTTAAACTCTGCGTAAAAATTGACCTTGTGTCATATCCTCCCCGAGCGGAGGGGTTGGTAAATAGGATTAGGTATTCACATATACATATTCTGACTGTAATTAAATGCATGAGCCATTTTTAAAGTGGCCTATAAATTTAGATTACAGAATATGTTCTGAATATCAGATCTAAAAGAAGTCCATGTGTATTATTCTTTCATTATTTCACAACCAAGAGAAACCCCATTTTCATTATTGTATTACACGCACACACACACAAACCCACTCACATGAATACACACACACATGCGCGCGCATATATATATATATAAGCTGATTTTCATACGGTCTTAAATTTGTGCAAAAAAAGGCTAGAGAAGCTGTCAATTTTGTATCTGTAATTTTGCATTTATTATCCAATCAGCGTTTACGAGCTCGTTCTAAAATTTCTTTGAGATTCGCAGACGACAATATTGACTTGCTACGAAAAATTTTAAGGACCAAAACCCAAAATGATTCAAGAAATCTTTTCCCGCCTAGATTGTTTGAATACATTTTTAACCTATTAGGATAATAGATGAATCAATTTTTTAATAAATTATATGCCTATCCCAATCTTATAAATGAGAAAGTAAATTAGTACGTTTTATAGATTTATTCTGTAACCGATTCAAAACCTTTCGGTTTTATTCCTGTCGAGTGAAAATTTAACATTCTGTTTCTTCAAGTATACATTTAATTTCGCCAAAGCTTAATTACTTTAAATTGAAATGAAACACTTTGTTTACAAAGACATGCTCATACTAATTATCTTTCATTTGCTGATGACGATTCTCACTACATCTGCGTACGTATTAATGCATTTATATATATATATATATATATATATATATATATATACGTTCTCTCTTATATAGTAACATACTCACAAAAATATCTTTTACATGAAGAAAATATATTACTGGAGTTAAATAATCGCACAGTGTCTACACACTGATCTATTTCATGCATGAAGTTTACTTTCTCTCTTAGAATATTTACGCCCAGACAATATATTATTTTTACTTACAAGAAAAACTTTGTAACTTCTGTTTTTCGACAAACTTTTCACCCAGTTTTTATAAATAACATGTATTACTTTGTAGATCATTATTTTTTTCAGTCCTTCACACACACACACACACACACACACATATATATAATGATTTTTGTAAAGAAAATACTTTGCTATGCGTTTCTTTTTGGTTTGGTCTCTTTGTTTAATGGCATATCAACCTTTGTAGGTTCTTTAATGCCAATGCCCTTCTCCTAGAAGAACAGTAGTGGTACTATTTAACCCACAGCTGGGAGCATAAGGTGATTCATACCTTTCCCAAGGCTTTTGTTCGAAAGTGAACGTAATAGCGCGATTGGAGTACGAACTCGCTTACTACGATTCCGCTGTCCATCGCTTTAACCATTACACCACGAAGGCACCCCCGCTATGACCCCCCATTTCCTTTTAACCTGTACGAAAAAAGTATGTGAACTAATGATTATTAAGTCACAATGACTTCATGGACATCCCTGACATTTATCGTTATGCTTATCTATTTATCTATCGCTCCCGGCAGATCTTCTAAACCGCATCAATTGTCCACACAGAACTGATGCATATAAGTCTTTGCACAATAGTGGCTTGCCCATATGTTCATAAGAGAAGGTCACTTATGAGTTTGTTCTTACTTCTCGAGTAATGCCTCGTATGTCTAGTTCATTTTTCTAGGAGAATTTGTGAGATGGGAGGTTGGTGGTCGTACAGCTACTGCTTTGTGGGTTCTTATTGACAAAGAGTAAATTTGTAGAAGTTTTACTTTTGCAGCAAGCATTGATCGTTTGTCGAAAATTTATGAAATTAATTTCACATGAACGATATGATGATTGCATGTATCGTCACACAATTATTATTAGTTTGAACATTTTTTCTTTATATAAAACTTTCAAATTGATGCTGAGTCAGTTAGGCTCTGTGAGGAAAGCCACTGACTCCTCCAGAATGCAACTGACTCCTCCAGAAATTTAGAAAAGAAATACTATGCGTTTGGCATTCACGACGGAAGCTCCCATGGGGACATTTCAGAGGGCTTGAGTGTCAATGTGAGGATAAAAGGATATTGATGAATAATAAACACTCAGTCCACACAATGGTGTTTAGGGTGGTTACTATGCCCCCATTCATGTTCCTACATGGCCTCAGAATCAACACAGAGCCGTACATAAAGGACCTGGTGGAGGTACAGTTGACGTAGATCGAAAGGGTAACTTCTGGAAGACCCTTCATCTGTCAAAAGAACTCTGCGTTACGCCACACAAATCTGAGAATCCAGTGTTGGTTGTAAGAAAATTCATATGAACAAAAAGACCCCTAACATACCAGATGGCACGGTTGAGCGAGAGACTGACAAATTTATGTGGAACACCGGAGACGAACAGAAGTCAAGGATAATTGTAACGTAATAGCCGAGGGATTTCGGTTCATGCCTTAGTTTAGTTAGGCTGAGAACCTTTCGGCTCAGCACATGGGTTAGTTAGATGCAAACATTGATGCCGGTGTTAACGCGGGCATGGGCGGGCGGACAAAGGTGTCACTCAGAGATGTCACAATAGTCCGAGACGAAACAGGTAACGGAGTGCGAGTAAGGTCACGCACCGGAAGCGCGCAGAGGTTTGTGGAGAATTGAAAGAAAGTTAGGAAATTGAATACTAAACCCCAAACGAGGAGGATCGACTTTTGGAGCTCGCAGACGCGAGGTGAACTTGCGCCCTATGGGGGCCGCACAAGATAGGGGCCAAATGAATAAGACAGCGTAGAAGATTGTGTCTCTCCTCCTTATGTCGAAACCTTTAACTCAAAGTTAATAAAAAGGTTTCGTACCTGAACAAGAAGTCGTAACGTGTTTTCGAATTTCGAGATTCCTATGTTCTTTATATGTTCTATCGTTATGAACATTATATGTCTATTTCCCACATGGCGTTAATTGTGGCTATAGTACATAATGACCACCTTTACCAATCTAAACAATGAGACCTTTGCAAAAGCTTGCAAGAGTTTCCGAAATCTTCTTGAGGTCATGGTTAAAGCAAATGGCAATTTCTTTGAATGAATTTTATTCATTGTATTTCAAGGTATTTTTCTTGCAATTTTGGTTAAGTTATCTGATAATATTAGATGTCAGTATTATTTTCATGCCTGCGAAATTTAGATAAGTTTAGAGTAGCCATCGTATCCTGTTCTGTGAATTAATGAGCACTAATAATATTTTTATTTCTGTTTTTTAACGTGCTTCTTTATAAAACCACCATTGACTACTTTAAATCATACATGTAGTAATCCTATCCTGTCAGTAACTCAGGTATCAATCCCCGATGACTAAAAATCTAATTCTTTCTGACATCCAATGGATTTTTATAGTAAAACATTTACATTTCACTTCATTCACTAATGCTTCTATTAATTACTGATAACTGACAATCATTTTAATCCCAAATACTCAAAGCAAAATCATTAGCAATGAACTTTCTTTCTGTCCTGCTCTCTCTCTCTCTCTCTCTTCATAAAGATGGTCGAAAGTACCGGGCTCGGACTACGCAAATAGAGTATTCAGAAAGTTTTTAAACTGTCACAAACCACAGTTGTAACATCTAGTTCGCCAACAAGAAAATATGTTAGGTTCAATAAACTATTGTTTTCTTTGGTTTATGACAACGTTCTTGTGTTATTTTAATCCTTGTAAAAGAATAACAGTGATATAATTAAACCCATAGCTTGGAGGATAAGAGGTTTCATAACTTTCCAAGAGTATTATTCGAAAAGTAAAAGTAATTAGCATGATTAGTGTTTGACCTCGTTTACACCGAGGCCACAGTTCCAGACTTAAGCTAATAGTACTCTGTCTCTCACTTTCAATCTCTCTTTCTCTCTCTCTCTCTCTCTATATATATATATATATATATAGGTGTGTGTGTGAATGTACGTGTGTACATTTATCTACACACACACACACACACATATATATATATATATATATAGAGAGAGAGAGAGAGAGCATGTTTTCTCTTAAACGGGTTTAATTAAAGAGGAAAGGTACAACTGCTTCTGCCGATTTCATAGTTAATCCGTTCAAGTATCCATATGAGTCGTTTGACATCTTGATGGAATGATTTTAAAAAAGTGCCATATTTTAGCCAAGCACTTTCAGTCCCAGCAGGAGCTATCTTCCAGGGATCAAACAGTGAAATAACAAAAGGATTACTTTTGTGGGGGATTAAAGGGATTATTATCAACATTATTGTTGTGACCTCGGAAAGGGTGCCTAATGAAAACGCAAACGCGGATATTAGATAACAGATTATATTACACAAGAAAGATAGAGTTACATAGAAAAGGTAAGAAGTCTCGTACTGTTCGGATAACACCGTCGGCATTCCCCTTATTAGGGGTGTCTCAGGCGCCGGGCAATAAACCCAACCTCCTGAAAGAGGTAAAAGCCTGTGGGAAAGGCCCCCTGAGGCCGAAGGAAATCTCCAGGTGCGGAGACACACTCGGCCAGATCCGTGCCGCAGATAACACGGCCGGCCGAAGTACTACTCGGCAACTGGAGAGGTACAAACCGATATCGATCTGCCCCTCTGGTAGCGAAATATCTCAGTACTAATAACGGTGAGTAGAGTCCATTATGGTGAGGTTGGTAAGGCTCCCTCAACACCCGTCCCCCAAGCCTTTTACATCGTAGAAGTACTGTTGATTTTTTTTAATATACCTATATTCACCTATCGGTACGTTTTGCTTCTTTCTAAAAATGGGGCTTGTATTTTCCGTCAGTTCAAATTTTACCTTAATTTTAGTACATTTGCCAAGAGCAGCTGAAAATGCTTCGGGGAAACTACCTTTTAGTTCTATCTTTAATTTTTCAGCTTCGGCCGTAATGCATTCTACATTTTGGCAAAACGTATTAATTAGTTGATCCCAGAGATTAAATTTCTTAAACCAGTCCGACCCAAACAAATTTTCTGTGTTCTTCAGTACGAAGACTTAATTTTTTGGTTATACCATTTAGTGATACTGGGATAATCATTTCGCCTTCAGATTTTATTTTGTCTCCTGTTACCGTTCGCGCCGTCTTGCTTGTCATCTTTATTATTGGCCTATTTAATTTTCTCCAAGTTTTTAAGTTTATCATTGATAGATCAGAGCCAGAGTTTAACTGAAATCTTACCGACTTATTTAGTACTTTGACTGTCATGTGTTTACGAACAACTTTGTTTGACTCGTCCTAGCTTTTTGTATGTCTGATTGTTTTTAATAATTTTTCTGTTTCTACACTGTGAGCCCTTATGTCCGAATTTATCGCAGTTTTGATATTTTTTTGTACGATAGGGACAGTCCTTGGCCCAATGTTCTTTTCCACAGCGGTAGCAAGCGCTGGGTGGTTTGTTTTTTTTTTTAGTTGTTACTAGTATGCCTGTATTGAAATTTTGAGTAATCATATTTTTTTCTCTCTTTTACCGGAGAGTATGTTTGGGATCTATGCTTGACTTCCCTTACGTAAGCAACACCAGACTCCTCGATATTTTTTGAGTCTTTTCAGACACTCACTATCCTCTGACAGTCTTCAACCAGTTTTTGAAGTATGAGATAGGGTTCGTTCTCTAATTTCGACAAAACTCTGCGTCTGATTTCCGCGTCTTTTGCCGACACTAGGCCTTGTGCGAATATCAGACATTTGAAGTTATCCGCTGACAATTCGCCTAGTTTAAAATCGTCGCAGTTTTTATCGACGACTAAGGCAAACCCTAGATAAATATCACTGTCCCTTTTTGTTAAGTTGAGACACTTCCATCTTTTGTGGGATGGAGACGTTTAGGAGCTGAATAAGTCTGACAGTAATTTAACTGTTTCTAAAAAGCCAAGCTCGCAAGTTTTGTTTTTTTTGGTAAGATATAATCTACGAACTTGTTGTGTTCCACAGTTCCTAGCTTTCGTAGAAGTAGCCGGACTTTTTTTTTTTTGCATTAGTCCAATCGGCACAGTCGGTAATATATATATCTTCATATCTTCTGTAATATGCCTCATCTCGTGCGTAGGAAAATATTTCGAGAGCGTTCCACACTGCATTTTGAGTGAAAATAATAGTACTATCTGTAGGCTGGTTATTACTTAGACTTTTAAAAAGTGCCTCTTGTTGTTTTTGCAATTCAAAGAAGAACCGTTGTTGCTTTTCCTAATTTTTTTTTTGTTTTTTTGTTTGTTTGTTGTTGTTTGTTTTTTGTTGAGACTCCATTTGGAACTTCATCATTTGTGCAAACATTTCTTTAAGGTTTTCCTTTCTTTTTTAGACTTAAAAAAATTTCAATTCAAAAAATCTTTTTTTTTCTGGAGTGGGGGAAGTTTTTTTTTTCTTCAGTAAATATCCCCAGAAACCAAGAATAATTACTGTGTGTGAGTGTTTTTTGTACAACACAAAACTGTAAGCGCTGAATTAAAATTTTCTCTCTGAAGTGGGGGGAAGAAAGAAAAATATGAAAATCACTTTTTGATTACGTGACAATCTTACTTACAGATTTTTTTTTAATATCCTCTATTCGACACATTCTATTGTTTGTACAATTTGATACCCCGTAGTTGTTTAACAAAAATCTTCTTTGGTTCGTTGTATGCTGGAACTTTGTTGTAGATTCTTTAACAACTTGTAGTTAGGTATCTCATTGTTGTTGCGATGAATCTTCACCAGTATGTTGTGCGATTAACCTCTTTTGTTTGTTGGAGAGTCCCTTTTTTTGTTCGAGTTCTTCGTCGCCAGTATGTTGGTGCCCCGGAAAGGGTCGCTAATGGAAACGCATACACGGATAATAGATAACAGATTATATTGCACAAGAAAGATAGAGTTACATAGAATTGGTAAGAAGTCTCGTACTGTTCGGATAAAACCGATATTGATCTGCCCCTCTGGCAGCGAAATCTCTCAGTACTAATAACGGTGAAAAGAATCCATTATGGTGAGATGGGTAAAGCTCCCACAACAATTATGCATAATGATGTTGATAGTTTATTTCACGGGAACATTAGTGAAAAGTTGTCAATGCCGAATGACGCTTTAGTTTGGTTGTTTGATCTTAAATTTTGTAAAATTTGAATGATTTCATTTTTGGATTTGTGGTCTTCTAGTTGTTGTTAAATTGAAATGCAGAACCCGCAGATTGCTGCCACCGATGAGCCAACCGGGGTTCGTCGTTCAAAGTGACAATGAGTTTACATGAATCCAGCAACTGTCCCTGGCTGCATAAAATAACAGGTGGTGAGCCAGACGAACGAGAAAATTAAAATGCGACAACAAAGCTGTGTAGATTAAATTCCTTTCATAGCAACACCAAAAGGAAGAAAGAAAAAAACAAAAAAGTGACAAGGAGAATGGCCTACCTCAAAGTTAAAAACGAGCGCGAATGTGTCTTGCGTGTAGAGTGCCGGAAGTTAGAACAAAAACGGAAGCATGAGCGTCCTTGGGAGTGCAATTTGAAGGTCGCACGTCTCGTCTCTGGAGGGACGGGTTTTGTGACATATGCAGATTTCGGCCAGCGAGAAAAAAGTATAAAAGGAATAATGTCAACATTGTTGTTGCATTTGTTGTTTCTCAGTAGGACTGAGCAAACCAGTGTATTGACGCGGTAAGTCAGAAAGATAGGACCGGTCGCAAACAGTTAAAAGGTTTCACTAGTATATTTTGCAATTGGAAGTTATAATCAGATTTGTTGAGAACGACAGAAATATTTGTTTTGTCTGCTTTCTTATGAACTCCAATAAGTATTAACGTCTTCCCAGCTGACTCTAAGAATAAAATAAAACTAATTATATATTATTCCAAAATCAATATAACAAACAATTTTTCTCCTTCGACCTATCACTAAAGAGGTGCCCGTGGTGTAATGGACAGGATTTGGACACGACAGGAATTGGACACGGCGACACGAGTTCAAATTCCAGACTGATTGCATTTCACATAGCGCTAATACCTTGGGAATGGTATGAATCCAATTATTCTACCTCCGGCTATGGCTAAATAGTAGGGCAGACTAGGTTCTTCAGCCTTGGTGAGGCAACTAGTCTACGAGAAGGAAAACTCTGAATTCAAACCTGTTAAACTCCGCTTTGAAAATTGACCTTGTGTCATATCCTGCCCGAGCGGAGGGGTTGGGTAAATATGATAACAAACAATTTTTCTCCTTCGACCTATCACTTTTGTACGACCAATGTAGTGTAACAGTTTAAAATTCAATACTTCTCAGATAAAATAAGTACCTACTTAGGCCTAACAACTACAACTCTGTCGAGAACTAACACTAATCTCATCTCTCAATACCTAAAAACACATTCACTCCGCCTCCAAATATAAGAAAATTCTGATTAAAAACACTTGCATATCATAAAAAGAAAAAAATCAACAAGAACTTAAAATTCCTGAACCTCAATATATAATATAAAACAAACCTTCCATAAAGTAAATCAATTTCGAATGCAGCTGCCGAATTCTAGAATGGCTTTATCGCTTTTCCCGTTAATTCTTCTTCTCACCTCTATTAAAGTTCTCTTTCACAAATTATCTTCACATTTTTTTCTTCTTCCTCAAGTCAAGTCGTCGACCGTAGTCGAAGGCGACCAGAAGGCTCCTTTTTCGATAGCTACTACACCGAGGTGTAGGGGAGGGCGCTACTCCTTTCCCAGGATTGCTCCACTTTACTCTTGATACGTACCTTACATTGCTGAGTGTTAAGCAAGGAGGTATCAAGTACCATTTTTAAAGTCTTTGGTATGACGCGACCTGGGATTGAACCCAGGTCTCCCAGACCATTAGCAAACACTCTACTCACAAGGCCAATGACTCGTCATTGTGTTCGTGGTTTCACAGTTCGTTCCCTCGAAGACGTTCCTTGCTGGGGACGAAATTTCTTTTTAAAAAACAGGCGTCTTTTTCAATTCATCCCATCCAGATGTCAAATGATTCTTACGAAGATTTGAATAAATCAAGTATAAAATAGGCAAGAGTGATGTGTCTTTCCTATTTAATCGAAAATGTTATATATATATATATATATATATATATATATATATGTGTGTGTGTGTGTGTGTGTGTGTGTGCTTTATTTTGTGATGGTCTGATCCCCCTCTTCTCAATAAGATTGATTTAAACATCTACATGATTTGCGTAATGCAGCTGCCTAAGCAAAACACAATTACAGATAAGCTTGTTTCGATTCTTTTAATCTTTGCAAAATCATTTTGCATCAAAATTTCTGCGGAATTATTTTTTTATGTTATCTGTTCAATTATTGTCTGACGTTTAAGTGCAAATTAATTTTCTTAACTGATAAGTGTCGAAAAGATTATAGTTAGATATATATCACATAAAAATGTGCCGTATCAACAAAGTACATTGCAAAAGATTGTATTGATATTACACTCAATAAGTTACAAACAAATATTTCTTCTAAAGAAGAGTAATAAATTGCGTTTCATATGATTGAATTCTCGTTCTCATTCTATCCAAGATTCCGAATTGATAACAAAATCATCTTATGTAATCAATTGCGTATGCAGTATATTTTTAGCTCTTTTTTTTCGTTGTAAAATTTAATGAGAATCATTTTCCGTGAATTCTGACGTAATAATTTACACATGATCAATTATATAACAACACAAAAGTTAAGCACAACCCAATTTACTATCAAATCCCCATCTGGTCCCATAACCTGCAGAGCCCATTCCTCTCCATACCTATGACTGATTTGAAATCAAACTAGTTGCCGTACCAAGTTTTAAAGGTCCCTACAATTTACTCATAGCTGATCGAAGAATGGTTGAATTCATATATTTCCCAAAGGGTATTAGCACAGTGTAAAATTCAAACAACCTCGTTCAGGTTTTGAATTGGGATAGCCGAGTACTTATCACATGACGTCAACCGTTACACTATGAACGGTTCCTAATTATCATAAGGGAGTGTCCGGGACGTAATTAAATAAATTTTATTAAATAACGATTCCAATGTAATATGGTAGTTTGAAAAATGGTTATGTGCCAATTAGAATGCAAAAGGAAATGTACTAATATGTTTTGCACATTTGTCAATTCATGGTATGTTTATATTCGTAAGTTAAACTCTTTATTACGAAGCCATTTCTTAGTGAACAAGAACAGTTTTCTTTTTTCTAATTTTAACTCAATATGGTTTAGTAATTCAGTGAAGAATCAGTGACAATCAATATTACCAGATTGTCACTTGTTTTTTGCTCATCTAATACACCAGGTTGAGTGTCGATTTGAAAAAAAAAAGGGTCTTGTTCTGAGAACCCCAATAATCAACATTAGCAGTGCTGTGTTATCTTATGGACGAATTTGAAGAAAGTTAATCGTAAAAAATACAGTTATCAGTCGTTATTGACAAAAGCACTTGATAACCGGTGACGTCGAAAATAAGCAGTGAAAAACTGCAGATCCTAAATCCAGGTTCCTGAGATTCATCCAAAAAATATCCCGTTCAAGAAATCGCTTCTTCGCAATCAATAGCATATTGACTCCTGAGCATCCTTCAGAACCCTTATCATCATCATCATCATCATCATCAAGACGTGCCGCCAGCACGGATATCCTTGACCATCTCTCGCCACTTTTCCCTATCGTTCATCACCTCCGGCAGGTCTTCTGGGTTACATCCTGTGTCCTCACATAGCTGCTGTATGTAAGTTCGGGCTGGTCGTCCTGCTTTTGCTTGGCCATATGTGGGGGTCCATAGTAGTACGTCACTAACGAGCTCGTCTTTGCTTCTCCAGCAGTATCCGGCGTGTCTGGCTCGTCTGACCTGTATAGTTTTCGTGATGGGAGGTAGGTGGCCGTACAGTTGGCGTCTCGTGGGGTGTTGTCGCCAGGACTTGTTCAGTATTGCTCTCAACATTCTTGTGTAGTTGCCGTCAAGTTTCTTCTCCAGCCGTTTGGTTAGCGTCCATGTAGTGCATCCATATAGCAGTATCGATACAATTGCTGCCTGGAAGAAACTGCGCTTCATTTCATCGGTCTTCACAACAAACTGTGTGACATTTTTTTCTTACACCAGGAACATTTAATGTGGTGTAATCGTATAGTTTGTTTGAGCATCTGCTCTTGGATGCGGGAAAACTGATCAGGCTAGACTGGGTTTATATTGTATGTACCTTTAGGCAGATATCAAATATGACAAATTAACTTGCATAAAGAAGTTTTATTTGGTTGTGGCTCAGTAGTTGTTTGTGATTCCGTGAGGTAACTTCAATGACCAAAGTTTGCCGAAACAAGTCCTCCAAAAAGTCATCGTACATCATTTAATTATAATCCATCGGCATGACTTTTCATCTTCAAGGATGTCAATGCCCAACCCTATAAAAACGTGGTCAGCAAGAAGCCCTGATGTTAGCCCTGAGATGTTTCTTGGACGTTTTCATCATGATTCCCATGAGTAATTGATTTTAGTCGCGTGTCAATCTGCCAATTCTATTCCTAGAAATAAAGGAATCGTGTTTTTATTTACTGTTTTAGTGTAGTTGTTACTTTAGAGGTTTTGCTTTTGCTTCCGTTAGATGAACACAAATAAGTTTTAAAGATGTCTATTTGACCCATAGATAGGACCGTAACAGATATTACACCTCAAGTTCAGAGTAGACCTGGGAGTAATGGTCATAAAGAGTTATTCTCAACTCTTCTTATGTAATCAATTGCGTATGCGGTATATTTTATCATACATAATAACCCCTTTTGTAGGTGTGTTATTCTATGTACATGACGCAATCAGCGTTTTTAAGAGATCTATTTGACCCATAGATAGGACCATTATAGGTATTACACCTCCAGTTTAGAGTGGACCTGGGAGTAATGGCCATAAAGAGTTACTCTCAACTCCTCAGACCTCTCAAATTGGAGACTAACCCTCAGATGCAGTTTAGTATAATACGTATTAACCTCTTTTGTAGCTGTGTTACTCTATGTACAAGATGCAATCAGCGTATTTCAAGACAGGGAGAAGACATTCTGGGCCATAAAGTGCAAATTAGAATCTCCGAATTCAAACCATTTCAGAATTTAACATTCCAGGAAAGTGGCGTTACAATAATTAGCTGCATGAGAAGTTTGGAAATTTTCATTGAGTAATTGTGTCTATAACAAATACTGGCATCTTCTTAATATACAACTAGCCCAAGAAATAATATGTTTTAACAAAGGTGATTATTTGTCTAAATTTCTGAGACGAAGCTTGTTGATTTTTATCATTGAGGTTTTTCGGACTATTGTCTTCATCTTTATTGTTATTTCCACAACGCTTCGCCTGATATGTCTTCCGGCCTTCTTCAGGTGTTTGTCGAACTCGTGAACCTTCACGGAACTTCGAACTGCGTCCTTTATTGAAACCACGGGGGTCGTCTGTTCTGATTCCGTTAGCCATAACTGGGTACAAGTGTTAAGTATTCCTGTACAGTTGTACCCGGTTATGCCTAACGGTTTCAATAAAGGACGCAGTTCGAAGTTCCGTGAGGGTTCACGAGTTCGACAAACACCTGAAGAAGGCCGGAGAACATATCGAGCGAAACGTTGTGGAAATAACAATAAAGATGCAAGTGATGCATTTTCGTTTCTGCATAAGTTCATAATTTTGCTCGTTAACATTTCTCGGCCACATATTGCCAAGATGACACTGCAGAATCTCACTGATTTGGTATATGAGACTTTACCACAGGTGCCATATTATCCTGATTTCTCAACCCCTTAAGATTACCACATTTTCAACAACTCAGACACTTTATTTCGCAAAAAAATATTCTATTCTAAAAAAGTCGAAGCTGCATTTAGATATTTCTTGGCATCAAAACTTTTACGGTTTTTTCGTTCTGAGATAAATAACCTTGTTAATCGATGCAGAAGCAGCTTAGATGTTCAGGGATCATATATCTAATGATTAAAATACAGTTTAAATCCTTAATTCAGGAATAAAGATTTATTCCAGATTGAATATGATTTTCCGAATAACCTAATATCATAATTTCATTATCCTAAACCTCAGCGTCTCTGAATGTGGGGGGGTGCCAATTTTTTTTCTTTGATGATTTCGTTTTTCCTCCTGAAACACTCAAGAAATCAGTTTACCCATTCCAGCCAAACCGATTTATAATAATGTCTTCCCATTTCTTTCTCTGTCTGTTTCTCATTCTTGCTCTTTGCACTGTGCCTTGCAGGGTTATTTTTGCAAACTCTGCAGATCAAGAGACGCTCCCACACCACTTGCGTCTCTTCGCTGTAGTTAGAAGGATTTCATAGCGCCTGACGGGTGGCTGATTTTGTTTTTCAAATCTTTGTAAAAGATGCCATGATTTTTTTCGAAAACATCTCCTCTGTGTGACCTCTATCTTCTTTCTTGGTCAAATCTTTTTTGTTTTGATTTTGGAATGGGTAATATAAGAGATTGGAAACATTAAAATATCGAAGCGGCCGTTAAAACATAATTACTAACCGTCATTAATCTATATATTGCAAAAACTGTTTGCTATAAAATATATTGTGTCTGTTTTTTATTCGTTATATTTAAACAAGTTTATCATAAGCCAATAAAAAATAATGGTTGATTCAGAGAGTCTGCAAAAATTAGGCAGCAGAATATACATTATAAATAACGTATGTGTGTATGCATGTAAGCATGATTCTATTTATCAGTCTGAAGCAGCCTATTATCATCGTCTTCCTCTTTCTTTCTCTCTCCCTCTCTCTCTCTCTTTCTATATATATATATATATATATATATATCGCAGTCCACAGGGGAACTTTACTGCATCCTCCGTACTCACAAAATTTATCACCTTCTGACTATCATCTCTTCGGTCCCATGAAAAATAGTTTAAGAGGTAAACATGATTCCAAACTCGAGGAAGTGAAAACTACAGTAAAGAAGGGATTCAAATAACAGTCAATTATTTTACGAGGCAGAGATACATGCTCCCACTTGAAGGTTGAACATTGTTATTAAGAGAAGCAGTAACTATGTTTAGAAGTAGGGATATGATCCACTGAAGGCTGGCTATATTTTGATGTATGACACAAGGGTCATTCAATAAGTTTCCAGACTTTTCTGTACATGCATTTAAAATTGTCATTCACACTTGAAAATTCAGTATGTTATTGCTATACATCTTATGAAACGACTGACCAATTTTTATGATTTCAGGTTTCAAGGAACAGCTACAACAGGAATTGGAATACATTCTATTAAAGCCTGATTGTCACAGCAGCTGAATTTCAAAAATGCAATCTGGACAGGAGGACACTTTAGAAGGACGATATGTAATAAAATTCTGTTTTAAACTTGGAAAAAATGCCACAGAAACGTATGGAATGCTTCAGACTTCTTTTGAAGCATCTTGCATGAATCGAGCATCAGTTTTTGAGTGGCATAAGGCATTCAAGGAAGACAGGGAGTCTCTGAGGGATGATGAGAGGCGTGGGAGGAGTAAAGAAGTTAGAACAACTGAGTTGATTGGCCAAATAAAGAATTTCATGGATAAGGACCGTCGTGTGTCTATAGAGACAATAAGTGCACAGTTTGATATCAGTGTGGGAACTCTACACACAATTATTCGCGAGGAACTGAAGATGCGGAAGATTTGCGCGAAGTTTGTCCCAAGGGTGCTCAGAGAAGTTCAGAAAGAAATACGTTGTCATGACAGCAGGGAGATGTTCGAGCTGATCAATTCAGATTCTGTATTTCATGATGCTCTGTTGACCCGCGATGAAAGCTGGATCTACTGCTATGACCCAGAAACCTAGAGACAGAGTTCCCAGTGGAAGCCTGCTGGCTCTCCTAGACCCAAGAAAGCCAGACAGAGCGAATTCGCCTACACACATTTGATAATCCCTTTTTTTGACTGCACAGGCATGATCTACATGCACTGGGTTCCCACTGGATAAACAGTCAACAAAGAATACTATGCTGAGGTTTTAAGGGAGTTCAGGAAGAGATTCCTTGAGAAGAGGTCAGCACTCTTCAAATCGGGTCAGTGGCATTTCCTCCAGGACAATGAACCAGTCCACAACTCCATCCTTGTCACAGACTATTTGAGCAAGATGGGTATCAACACAATTCCTCATCCTCCCTATAGTCCAGACCTTGCTCCCGGTAACTTTTGGTTATTCCCTAAGCCCAAAGAAAAACTTAGAGGCAGTCTTTATGAGACAATTGAGGAGATGGAAGAGGCTGTGACGAAGGTCATTGACACGCTCACACAAGAGGACTTCCATGGAGCCTTCCAGAAGTTGCTGGAACAGTACAAAAAATGCATTGCAGCTGTAGGAGATTACTTTGAAGGGGCCTAGAGTTTCATGTGTGTACTATCAATAAAAGTCCCTATACGAAAAAACTCTGGAGACTTATTGAAGGCACCTCGTACATGTTGCTGTGGTCGTAATTATTTTTTTCGAAATAGAAAGGCATAACTTTTTGACTCACCTTATTTCTCATGAATTTTATTATTTAGATTTAGATTTCAATTTCTATCTTTATGAATCCCTGCAACTTCTTCATATTCATCAACTATTCACTTGAAGTCGTTCATATCTATCTTTTTTTTTCTATCTATCAATTTATCTAAGAGTAGGTAAAGTTGGCCGATTGTATCAGAGGGCGACACGAAGGCTTCTTTTTCTTTAGCCACTACACCAAGGAGTAGGCGAGGGCGCAACCTGTTTCCCTGGATTGTACAACTTTACCCTTAATCCGTACTTTATATTGCTAAGTGTTAAGCAAAGCAGCATCAAGTACCATTTTTTGAGTTTTTGGTATGATTCGACATAGGATTGAACCCCGGTCTCCCGGATCATTGGTGAACACTCTACCCCATAGGCATGTGTGCGTATGGCAGTGCATTTTATATATATATATATATATAATTATATATATATATATATATATCCTTGCATTTTGCAGTCTAGATGTCCATCTTTATTAGCCTACTCGCTCTATTCTCCCCCCAATCTCTTTCTATTAATGATTTTTTATTTCCATTCCTTCATATCTATCTATCTATCTATCTATATCAGATATATGACGATATAAATATGTACGCTTGTGCTTATATATGCCAATCGGCAATAAACCTTTTGAAGTCATTCCGCTCTTTGCAGGAGCTTCCAATGTAGAATGACGTTTGATGTCGATAACACATTTTTATGTTTTGAAGTAATCAACTATCAAAAAAGAAAAAAAAAACGAATGACTAACATTCCAAGCAATTAAAATATGAAACGACCGATATCTTAATTCTAAATTTCTGAAGTAACATAATTTACAATGCATTAAAATAATAATAATAATAATAATAATAATCGTATTTTGTCAGTAAGCCTTGAATTAATTCCGAACCAAATGATGATCTTTCAAACTTTTAGTCTACAACGTATCGATTTATTTTCCAAACTAATGAAAACAAATTTTTGGTTAAAAATTGTGAAATTTTCTGATCAAATTATGAAACCCTGTTTTTAAGTTACATCCATCTTGCTCCAAAGATGACACAACGTTTATATTCAGCTTTCTTTCAGGAGAAAATCAGGGGAAATCCTGCAATTTGAAGGAAATTACAGAAAATTGAAACATTTCTGATTATTTGGTGGGACTGAATGCAGCGGTTATATGCCAAAAATCTTACCGTTATATATATATATATATATATATATATATATATATATGTGTGTGTGTGTGTGTGTGTGGAAAGAAACAGACACACAAAGACAGAGGTGTGTGTGTGCTATGTAATAGATTGCTTCGGTTTGGTATTTTTGTTCAATGACACATCAACCTTTTTGGACAATATAATGCGAAAGTCAAACCTGTCAAATCTGTAGAAAAATCAATGAGTGATGCGATAAGGGTTTCATATCTTTTCCAATGGTATTAGTCTGAAAGTGGACGAAATAGCGCGACTGGGATTCGAACGTGATTATTTTAAGGATCTCAATCTAGCATTTTTGCATTTACGCCAGAGGGTTACTTCCCCACAAGCATTACAAGTTCCCACCAATGGCTAAAAGGTGACCTGGTTGATGGGGATTATATCATCGAGAACAAATTATTATTTAAAAGCCTTTAATAGAATCAGAATTATATACATTTATTTATTTATGGGGTGCGTGTGCATGTAAATCTAAGTAAGTTAGCGAACCATAAACGAGGGCGACCAGAGGGCTCCCTTTTCAATAGCTGCTACACCCCAGCGTAGGGGAGGGCGCTACTTCTTTCCTTGGATTTATTCACTTACCATCGATCCGTACCTTATAATTCCGAATGTTAAACAAGGAGGTGTCATTTAAATGTATACATTTGAAAAACAACGTATATCGGGGATTTTATTTTGGTAGTTACATTTTTTGCTAACGTTAAACGTTCTGGTTTGGTTTCTTTGTTTAATGGCATATCAACCTTTGTAGGTTATTTGATGCCAAAGCCATTCTCCTAGAAGAACAGTTGTGGTACTATTTAACCCATAGCTTGGAGGATAAGGGGGTT
Organism: Sepioteuthis lessoniana; assembly: GCA_963585895.1. Lineage (NCBI taxonomy): Eukaryota > Metazoa > Mollusca > Cephalopoda > Myopsida > Loliginidae > Sepioteuthis > Sepioteuthis lessoniana. The sequence continues at coordinate 32,004 of CAUZXS010001063.1, read as the reverse complement.
CATACCTTTCCCAAGGGTATTTGCCCGAAATTGAACGCGATAGCGCGACTGGAGTACGAACTCGCGTATTACGATTCCGCAGTCCATCGCTTTAACCATTACACCACGAGGACACCCCCGTTAAACGTTCTGATTTTTACATTAAACCTTTATCTGAGTAATTAACATGTGATGTTTTATCTTCTGGATGATATTCAATTTTATTTTATAAAATTAAATGAAAAAAAGAGAAAGTTTTCAACATTCTATTTTAGTTAGTGGCGTTTTGTTTCAAAACTGTGTGACATAACTTCCATTATAAATTTATTTTAAAAGCATAATTAAATTCTTTGTGTATATATATATATATATATACATATATAAAACACTCTCTACTCTACTTCTCATCCTTTATCTATCACTTATTTTGAACGAATTATAACTACATCAGAAGATACACTTTCAAAAGAGGAAAATGCCACATAGAATTGACTATGCAAAGATACGCCTGAGTCTACGTAAAAATAAGATCCAAACAGTTAAAGCTCTACGATATGACAGGTCATCACTCTCCAATAGTGATACTGGAAATCAGTATACGATAACAGTAAGAAACAAGTTTGATACTATTCCAGAAACTTTTGAAGCACATACTTCACTGACGAATATGAAAAAGTAGTTACCACCCATGTAGAAGCAGCCGCCGAGTTCATTCCCGCCAAAACCAAGAGCCAAATGCAGAGTTCTATGGCACTCAATAGCAATTCTCGAAAAACGAGTTAACCCTGAAAAAGGTATGTTTACTTTATACAAAATCCCAACAGAAACTAACGAAAGAGAACTGTCACATACAAAAACTAGAGTACAGTCAATGGTAAACCAATAAAATCAGAAACTTGGTAGAAGATAGGGAATCACAAATAGCATGGGTGAGAGTAAATGAAGTGAACGGAAAGAAGAACAACTCGAGAGCAAAAGTAAAAACTGTCAGACAAAAGTGGGTAAAAATCATTTCAAGCACCTGCGCGAGAACCGTCTTAAAGTAACTGAGAAACCTGTAAAACAAATAATTAATAGCCTACTAGAAATCAAAAAAAGGCATTTTACGGAGGAAGAACTTGGCACAGTATTGAAAAAAAAATTAAAAGCAGAAAAGCTGAAAACCTTGACGATATACCCCACGAATTTTGGAAGATAAGAAAACTGAACGAATTTCCTCTTCGATTATGCAGTGCTGTACATAAACAAAGCACTATACAGAAATGGTAAAAGCTATATCATCCTCTTTTAGCAAGAAAAGTGACCTTGGTATCTCAAAGAACACCTCAAGGATAGCCGTTACTGCTATTGCTGCTAAGGTTTATAATTCTATACTTTTCAACAGTATTCGACCTAAAATCTAGAAAATTATTTGGAAAAATAATACAACTAGATTATGGTCTCTCCAAAAAACTGTCACAGCTATAATCATGCACTATAATAGTAAGAAAGCAATGATTGGTTTACTTGTTGGTAACATCGACTTCTTCGACATGATCACAGGAATCTTGCAAGGAGATACATTATTGCCGTGTATGTACATAATTTGCCTAAACTACATACTTCGAACGTTGATAGATCTAATGAAAGAAAATGGATTAATACTAAAAAAAAAAAAAAAAAAGGCAAGAAGCGGATGATATCTCGCAGAAATAATAATACATACAAGCCATGCTGATAATCTATTGCTTCTCGCAAATACACCTGCCCAAACTGAAGCTCTTCTGCAGAGCCTAAAGCCAGCAGCAAACAGTATTGTCCTCTATCTGAACGTAAATGATATAGAATTCATGTGTTTTAAACAAAAAGTAGGCATCTTCTATTTAAGCAGAAGGCCTATAGAATTAGCAGACAAATTCATATACCTCGACAGCAATATTTTATCTACTGAAAGAAGTATAGAAAAAGCAAGAACTGTAATCGACAGATTATCGATCTTACGGAAATCTGACAACAACCTAAAATAAAACAGAACTTCTTCAAATCTTTGGCTGTGGCAGTACTACTGTATGGATGTACATCTTGGATGTTGACAAAACGCTCAGAGAAAAAGCTAGATAATAACTATAAAAGAATGCTACATGCTGTTTTGAGAAAATCCTTGAAGCAACACCCCCAAAACCAGCTGTACCTCTTACCTCCCATCTCAAAAAACATCCAAGTTAGACGAACAAGATAATGCGAAGCACTACTAGAGATCAAAGACAGACTCAATAAAGACGTTCTTCTTTGGAAGCAGCAGTGTTAGTCAGTCAGCAAGAATTTACTTATTCCAGCTCTGTGTGGACACTGGATGTTGTTGGGACGACTTGCCGGGAGCAATCAATGATAGAGATGAAGTGAGAGAGAGAGTCAAAGAAATTTGTGCTGTCAGCCTGATTTGATAATGATGATGACTATTGACTAATATATATATATATATATATATATATATATATATAAAAAGTGAGATGACAAAATCGGAAATCGATTATTTCCAATTAAGCCATTTTTTAATGTCAGCAAAAATTACAGCTTACTCAAATTTAAATCCTGGCTTAATTTACAATTTATCGCTGCTTCATGTGACTATTCTTCCGCTTTGTGGATTCGATTACGCAAAATAAAAAAAAGTAATTGCAGTTTATGTCTTTAAAAAGTTCAACTAAATTTCAGGACTAAATGAAAACGAGGAGATATCCTTGTTGCGTAGTTGCTAACGTGTTGGACTGACATCATAATGAGTGAGTTCGAACTCCAATCTCTCTATTACGTTCACTTTCGGACTAATGCCTTTCGAGAATGTATGATCCCTCTTGTACCCTCAGCTATGGATTAAATTGTGTTACTACTGTCCTTCTACAAGGGTGGCTTTGGCATTAAACAACTCGCTAAGGTTGAGAAGCCATTAAACAAAGATACCAAACTAAATAAAAATCGACTCGTGAGAAATTGAACCATTGATAATAAAATTATTTCGGCAGTCTGAAAAAAATTAAGTCTTCTTAATAGAGTGTTACAAATTACCATCATCTTTTCAATGTTAATTCAAGAGAGATATGCACATGAATTTTGATTTGATGATTAAATGAATACAACAATCGAGAAATATGAGCGATTTGGTTAAGGTATATGCATTAATTGATAGATATTTAGCAAGCTTAATTTGTCTTTTTCTTATGGTAATATACCCCATGATGTCACTGCATGGACCCTCCTTGACACTATAAATAGTGACTGACTCGATAATGAGTCAAGTGATTCTAGTCAGTAAATGTGACTGTATTTCTGAAAATATATACTGCTATAAACCTTACATTTTTATGTGTTATTCAAGGCAACAACACATTTCCCGCTCGTTGAACACTAAGTGAGAACCGAATTCATTACTCTTTGAGAGTAATTTATTAATCATCAGACTATGGCTAGACTTAAATTCGTTAATAAACATTAATATGACCGGACAGTAGGTTTAAATAGTGAGTGAAGGCTCTTATGTCCCATTTTGACCCCAGCTAAATATCGACATGATCATGTGATTGTCCCAGGTGTCACCTCAGCAAAGAGAGACCAAAATATTAATAAAAGGTTTAATGAAAATATATGGATTGCTTGATACGACTACATGAACAGAGCCAGAAGATTTTTGGAGTAATGAGTTGAAATCGAGACACAGAAACACGGAGCTTATTTAAGGGATTTGGGACTTTAGATGTTCCTTAGCCTGTTTAGATTCCGATAGTAAAGATGGCCAGAGAACCCATCTTTTCACCCTAATGCAGGTCAGAAGACATACAATAAAAAAGACTACTAAAGAAGGAAAGGAAAAAATAGAACGTGATTGTCCATTTCTTTTCACCATTCGCAAGAGAATGACGATAAACGGCTTTCAAGTCCTGTCGTAACCATAGAAAGACGAAAATCGATGTTTTTATAGCTAGGTCCGAACAGACTGAAATAAAAAGTTAAGAATTTACCAACATAGGATTTATCCTATTTACCAACCCCTCCGCTCGGGCAGGATATGACACAAGGTCAATTTTTAAGCGGATTTTGAATTCAGAGTTTTCCTTCTCCTAGACTAGTTGCCTAACCAAGGCTGAAGAACCTAGTCTGTCCTACTATTTACCCATAGCTGGAGGGAGAATAATTGGATTCATACCTTTCCCAATGGTATTAGTGCTATGCAATCAGTCTCGTCCAGGATTTGAACTCGTGTCGCCGTGTTCATTTCCTACGACGATAACAATTATACCACGGGCACCTCCAACATAGGATTTATAATCGAGCTTTTTAAATCCGTAAGCAGAGGAATAAATTGTAGATTCACTTTCGTTCAAAAATCTTCATTATCATTTCAAGTGAATTATTTTAATCAATTTATAGTATGTTCCATGAAGCGACAAAGTTTGGCTACTAATTAAAATAAGGATTGCTTTTGCTTTAAATAACCAACAAAAGTTGAAATGCCATTAAACAAAGAAGCTATAAATAAATTTTCTCTCATATTCATGCTTACTTTATTTTCAAGGATTAACTATGACGTAAGAAGTGTGTTTTGAAAGTGATGAATCCATATTTTTGCCGTGTGTAGTTAACACTTGAGTGTCCCCTACACCCGGTAGAAATTCTTTAAATTCATACTTACATTCATATTCCAATTTCCACTTATTCTTCACTGTCCAATAATTCTTGGAACGTCATTTACCACATATCGTTACCACAACATCATAACCCTTTTCTGATCAGTTGTTAATTTGGCCTTACATAGAGTTAATCTAAGAAAAGAAGCGAAATCAATTTGAATACTAAAGAGAAAACGAAAGTATTCACAAAAAATGTAACCACTTTATTTCCAGTAAAATAGTTTTCATTACTTAATATGTAGAACTAACGAATTGATTTTAACAGCATTTCTTAGGTTATTTTATGCATAGAGAATAGGGATTGCATTTATTGTATGTTTATATCTATATTTTTTGTGCAGATGCTTCTTAAAAAGTTTTATTTACACATACTCCTATAGAAACTAATAATCTTTTAGACAGATTTCTTGGTCTTATAGATAGGACCCTAATAAGTACTACCACCCCGGGTCAGATGGAACCTGGGAGTAATGGTAATGAATATGCATTCCATATTCTTCAGATTTCCCAAACTGAAGTCACACAATGCAGTTTAGTATCAGATGCAGTTTAGTATCATACCAAGCTCCTCAACCTTTGATAAAGGGGTGGGGAGCTTAAACAAGGGATATAATCAGTATATTCCGAGCCTCACCGATAGGGTGATTGTAAAACCGAGATAAGTAAGAAATAATACAACTTTTGAAATCTTATTTCATTCTCTCTGTCTCTAGTTTTCTCTCTCACTTTTCTCTCTCTCTCTTTTCTCTCATTCTTTCTTTCTCTCTCTCTCTCTCTCTCTTTCTTTCTCTCTCTCACTGTCCACACGATAAGTGTACATTGGGAATTTTAGCTTCTGCTTACATTCTGTTTAGAAGTTTAGTTTTGCTGTGTCAACAACCAGGTAATTATTAAAATGAATGAAAAATTGGCACATTTGCTGTGATGCTATCGGCTACATAAACATCTCGTTTATAATATTTTTATAAACTTGCACGTCTTTGGTTGTTGTATTTTGGTCATAACCTAATGACTTATTCAAACAAACATTTCACTAGAACACAGCGTCTACAAGGTCTAATAATGGGTTTATTATTCACATTCCCAAATATCATTGCAAAAAGACAAAATAATTAAAATAACATACGATGTAACAATGGATTCTTCGATGAAATGACGTTGAATTAATCTGTGTTATATAAGTTATTCTTGCAATACGTTTTTTTCCTAAGAATTCTGAGACTAGCAACCAGTTAGAGATGTAAGTAATTCATTTCCCTGTATTTGGATTTGTTTTTGTCTCTTCATAATGAGATGTATATCGATGATACAAACAGCTTTGTAGCTTTCATTCCATTTACCTTATTTTCCAAAACATCAATATGCATGCATATTCTTTTTTTTTCTTTTTTACAAAACTTACCAAGCATTCTTTTAGATGTAATGTTTTACAGCAGCTGCCTAATAGATCCATTTACAAAACTACAGATTCTTTGGCTTGAGAAATTCTAGACACTTTAATTTAAGAAATTGTACTTTCTTTTGCATGTTATATATTGGAGTCTTAGGTTTAAGAAAGTGTGCAGTATTTGGCTGAATAAATTGTAGAGGTTTTTTTAAGAAACTGTAATTTTTTGGCTTAAAAATAATGGATAATCTACTTAAAGAAATTGTAGATTTTTTTTTTTGCTTTATAAATTGTCTACTATGTGCTTTTAGAAATGGTAGTGTCTTTGGCTTAAGAAACTTTAAAAAAAACCTTTAACTTAATTAATTGCTGCCTCTTTGGATTGAAATATTGGAAAGAATTGAAATATTGGTTTAAATATTGGAGAGATTGAAATATTGGTTTAAAGAATCATAGATTATTTGACCAAAAAATAATAGACTCTTTGGCGTAAGAAATTGTTGAATATTTGGCTTAAGAAATTGAGAAATCTTTAGATGAAAATTCTGTAAATTATTTATTCAAAGAAGTTGTTTCTGTGGAGTGAAAATAATGGATTCATTGGCTTGAGTAATATTTGGTTTAAGAACTTGTGGATTATTTTTGAAGGTATTGTAGATTCTTTGTTTCAAAGATGATGGATTCTTCGGCTTCATAAATCATGTATTATTTTGTTTAAGAAATTGTATATCCTTTGGTCAAAGAAATTATAGAATATTTAGTTTTAAAAAGTGTGACTCATTTGATTTAAGAAATTTCTGTTTCTTTCCTTTAAGACAACATTCCAAAGTGAAGAATTCTAAATAACTAGCTGACATGCTTGAGGATAAAGAATAAAAACAACACTTATCTCTCTGACATGCGTTTTTTTAACAGTACTGTTTACTCGGGTTATTTTCCTATAACAAAACTGTATTGTACCAGAATTTCAATATAAAAAACAACCTAATCTCTTCTCCACATTCATCCTATACAGGATATATTCCATATAATTTACTTTTCCGTATGGATGATTTTATTAACTTCCTTTGTTTGTGTTTAAGTTTGTTAAAAACAAACATTACTTGAACAAATAAAACTCAAAACTCATTTCAACGTGAATGTATTGATTTTAAATCTCATTTGTAAAATTTGTGTTTTTCTCTTAAAATTTGAAGCGTCTACGAGGGTTCTATATATGGTTCAAATAGAACTATTTGACATTTAAACAGTGTACTTTAACGTTTAAACTGAGGACAAACAAATGACATGCTTAACTGAATTGTGTGAAATGTAACTGCTTGATCATTTAAATGCGTGTGAACAAATGACTGATGTTTAATTGAATTGTTAGGGATATATAATTATACTTGGAATCATTTAACTTTGTTGACATGCTAAACTGGATTGTTTTTAATAGAAATATTTGATCATGTAACGGTATGTAAACAAATGACTGATGTTTAATTGAATTGTTAGTATTAAATAGGAATACTTAAAAGCATTAAACTGTGAGGAAACAAATGAGTAACAGTTAATAGAATTATTCGTATTAGATAGAAATAAGAGAAACCATTTAACTGTATGCAAATTTTTTCTTTAAATGTTATCTTCAAAATGTGTTAAGAAATCATATTTAATATATATGTATAAAAAGTATTTTGCATTAAATAACCCACAATGGTTGATATGCCATAAAACCATACCAAAACAAGCCCAAACCAGTTTATCAATGTAGGAGCTTTCTAATTATGAAACCGCCTGGTGTCTTTTTGAGAAACTTTCGAGCACATATCTTAGACCTTTTTTCTCGTTGATAATCTATATTAATTATGTGCTGTCCCAGCACTTTGAGAAAAGATCATCTGTAAATATCTATCGCCGTAAATCTAATAGGTTCTATCTTCTAATATGTTTCTCTGTGGTATTCATTTTTCTTGTAGCTTCTATAGGTATTAATTTAGTAGCCATATTACGTTTATTGTGTGACACTCGAGGCGAAAAGGTTAACGTCGTAGAAAATGGATGCGGCTACCCAAATTTAAATCCTGATCGAGGCTGTCTGCATTTCACAAAGAACTAAAACCATTCAAAAAGTTATCAATCCCCCTCCAGATAGCGGTAAACAAGAAGGGAACCTGGGCTCTTTAACTGGTATCGGAGATATTAACTAATATCAAACCAGATGTAGAACTGAAGAAATTTGGGTTTTACCAGGCTATTCCAGCCCAAGATACTTTACATGAATAGTATCCCTACGACCAAACCAGGTTAAGTCTTACATCTTTTATATCTTCATCATTGAAAAGAGATATGGCGTGAATCACTAAACTTGATCAGGGACTAGTTAATGAGTTTTTGTCGATTAACTTCGATGAATTGCTCATTTCAAACACGCATTTAAAATTTAAAAAAATGATTTGATATGTAAGAGTAAGCGGAAAATAAAGACCGGATATTCGACAGATTGCAAACTAATTAACCCGATTGGTAAACTAGATGTGAGAGTTCCATAGGCTGAAATCAAAACACCTCAGGCTTCTTTTAAAGAGATTTTATGTCTGGTCGATGTTAGAATGTGATAAATTTATCATCTGCTAAGGGCTAATACTGTCTCCCTCTCACAAGAGATATCCCTGATATAATACGCATCTGCTGGTGAGGTTTCAGTTCTGGTGCTCTTTTGAGTGTGGAGTACTGTTGTTTGCCATAACTGAAAATTTTTTTTGTTTTTTTTCTGACCCGGATGGATAGTACCATTTAAGGTGTCATGCATGAATCAAATAGATATGTTTGGAAATTATTAGTATTTGATAAGTATACTTGATACCATATAACTGTAAAATATTGGTAATAATCCATCGCGATTTATCGCGCTTAGGCATACTTCTCTTTCGACGGTGTGTCCTCCGATCACCGAATAGTCACAGCAAAGATACGACTAAGCCTACGAAAAGTACGTTCACCGGATGGAGACACAGAATACTTCGACATTATAGCAGGAGTACTACAAGGGGATACGCTAGCCCCATACCTCTTTATCATCTGCCTAGACTACGTGCTTAGAACATAGATCGATAAAATCAGACAAAACGGCTTCGAGCTGACTAAGAAAAGAAGCTGAAGGTACCCCGCAAAAACAATTACCGACACCGACTACGCCGATGACATAGCGATACGAAGGCATGGACAGCTATCGATAAGCTATCGATTATATGGAAATCAGACCTGACCGATAAAATGAAACGCAATTTCTTCCAGGCAGCAGTCGTGTCGATACTGCCGTATGGATGCACCACTCGGACGTTAACTAAACGGCTGGAGAAGAAGCTAGACGGCAATACCACAAGAATATTACGAGCAATATTGAATAAGTCCTGACGGCAACACCCCACAAAGCTCCAACTATACGGCCACCTGCCTCCCATCATGAAAAATATCCAAGTTAGACTAACCAGACACGCAGGACACTGCTGGAGAGGCAGAGACAAGCTCATAAGTGATGTACTCCTATGGACCCCCACATATGGCCGAGCAATTGCAGGACGACCAGCTAGAACATACATACAGCAGCTATATGAGGATACGGGATGTAGCTCTGAAGACCTGCCAGAGGCGATGAAAAGTGGGGAGAGTTAGGGATAGCCGTGCTAGCGGCATGACAGGATGATGATGATAATGATTGGCAATAAACATCGTTATTAGAAGCTATAATTGATTGCAAATGATTGTTATTTCTGTCTTGAAACCATATGACCGTGTTCAATCATTATCATCATGTCGCGCTGCCAACACAAATCTTCCTGACCATTTTTCGCCACTCGTCTCTATCGTCCATCGCTACGGGAGGTCTTCAAGGCTACATCTTGTATCGGCACTGTGCTGTTGTACATAGGTTCTAGTTGTTCGTCCTGCCTTTGCTCGTCCATTTGAATAGGTTCACAAAGGTATATCGCTTATGAGTTCGTCTTTGCTCCTCCAGCAGTGTACCGCTAACCTTCGTCTAACTTTGATAGTTTTCGTGATGGGTGGGAGGTGGCCGTATAGCTGCTGTTTTGTGGGTTGTTGCCTCCAGGATTTCTTCAATATTTCCCGCAGCATTCTCGTGTAATTGCCGTCAAACTTTTTCTCTATACGTTTAGTTAGCATCCATGTAGAGCATCCATATAACATTATCGATACAAATGTTGCTCGAAAAAATTGCATTTATTTTATTGTTCTGACTTTAATATTACCGTCAGCCTATCGATAGCTGTTCATGCCTTTGCGAGTCGCAAGTTCTATCCAATTATTATTAAATAGAAACAATTTCTTGAAACCATATAATTGTGTATAAATGATCAATCTTACATAGAATACTTGAGGTATAATCGTGAAAAATATCTCTTAAAAAGCAATAACAAACATGTTAATATAAACGTAAAACCTAATATCATAAAATAGCTCGAAGCAGGTTGAAATGCCTTTAAAACTGACTAGCCAATTAATTCCATGGAATGACATATAGGCAAGTTGCAAAGAAAGTTCCAAAGTTTCAGAGACAGAAAAGTGTAGTGTAAAAGACACCACTTCTTTAGATGAAGTTCTGGTTTACAAAAATAGTCCAGACAAACGAAGGAATTTAAAAATACAGCGCGAGAAACTTTGTGACTAAGTAGAACAATATCGAAAAAAGAAAGAGGGGAAATCGATTCTTAGATTCAGTTTACTACGTCCAACATCAATCTGTGGATCAGTCACGCAGAAGTCTTTCGAAAAAGTCAAATGACCACTCTTGATAAATTTCCCTCTGGAGAGACTTGAAATCAGGTGAACAAATTGGACTTTTGATGATTTGATGTTGAGATGAGCCGAATTAATTATATAAACAGTAAAAGCGGCTTCCAAAGGGTGACTGACGAAACGTGGAAGTCTGATCTCATCTTGCGTCCTTGTATATGCCAGTATCATCAGCCGTCAATAAATATAGTGGCGGGCACATAATCCAACGTAAAAGAGAAGACTGGGAGCAGAGAATGGTAAAAACTAAGCATATACCACCCATTTAAAAGGCCACGAACTAGAGGTCTGACTATAAAGGATGAGTACCGTTTCTTCTTAATGTATATATATATATATATATATATATATATATATAAGTATTCTTTGGTCCAGTTAAACCGGAGTTGGGAGTAATTCCATCAGGACAAGAAATTATTCATGAGTGAATATTTAAATTTTCATGGTAAAGAGCTCAATGTAACAATAATACAGAGCAAAGACCTGAAGAAGTCCTGTTAATTTTTTTTCGTGTTTTTGGAAATTTCAAAAATGCGTAACAGGATGGAAATAAATGTATAATCGTATGTGACCGGTTTTGTTGTTTTTCTTAAAGAATATATATATATATATATATACAAGTTGGATATATATTTTTTTTTTTGCCAGTTTGTTTTCAGTATATTCGCAGATGCAAGATTTTTCTTCGAAACACAATCTGCAGTCGTAGTAACCGTTATATATTTTATCTACATCTGTATATATAGAGAGCTCAATATTATTGATGGTGCGTACATATATATATATATATATATATATATATATATATATATATATATATATATATATACTCCATCAACACTAATGAACCCTCTATATATATAGATATAGATAAAATATGGTCATAGTTTTTAATAAGTTGATTTTCAGATCTTTATCTTCATATTTATATATATGTATATATAGATCTGAAAAAAATATCTGAAATTAAACTGATTGTAAACTATAAGCATAATTTATCCATATATATATATATATATATATACATAGCGTTCAATATTGATGATGGAGCATATATATATATATATATATATATATATATATATATATATATACGTTAGGATGGTTAGACACAGAATCAACGTAACTTGGTGACAATCAGTTTCTCGTTTATGTAACCAAGACTTGGTCCAATGATCGCATTGGTGATAACGGGCAGTCCCCAGACACAGTTGACTCCGAGCGAATGCTAGCTTAACTTATATATATATATATATATATATATATATATATATGCTCCATCAACGATATTGAGCTTGCTATATATAGAGATATAGATGAAATATATAACATTGTCTACAACTGCAGATTTTGTCTGGAAGAAAAATCATGCATCCAAGAATATATTGAAAACAAACTGCTAAAACAATTGATATCTTCGTGTTGGCATCTCAACAAATCTCTTCCGTCAACTTCCACCTGATCTTGATTTATCCCATAATCTATTCGCCTCCAATTTAGACTGACAGAGAAGGACGAGAAAAGAAAAAAAAACTATTTTGTTTGAAAGTCATATTATCATACGATCACTTTTTTATGCGTAAATGACTAACATCTTGTTATGTCACTATATCTCACGCTATGGAGATGGTTAACCGCCAACTGTTTTCGCATTTCCGTCTAAAGATTATTGTTGTATAGTCATATGCAGATTCATGCAGAACACAACGACACAATGAAGACGAACGACACAATTCTTTTTAGAAAAATATACCTCTCACTTTATTAAAAGGGTTCGAAAGGGTTACTCAAAGTTTTACTGTGAGAGGGAGTTGGAGACCGAACAGAACTGAAACACATTGATCCCCACTCTTATGGCCATCAGCGTTGTGTCTTTCTCGTTCTCCAGGGCTACTCAACCGGAGGCCCGTGTGCCCAGCTTTCTGCTGAGTGCTGTTCTCTCACCAACGTGTCTGGTCTCGAAAACTCACAGACTTCCTGCCTTCACCGAGTTATATAATAATTCAGTCGCCCACTCAATATCTTTGGAATGGCATGTTTGATCGTCATCAAGCGGAAATAACTGTCATGCAGTTCACAGGTCACTCTCTTCCGGTGCATCAGTCTATGACTGTACCATGGGATTTTACCTTGTCCCATATTGTCAGCCAGACTCGCCCACGCCAATTGAATATGCTCTTCCGCCGTCTTTGGAATGGCATGTTTGGTGGGGTCGAAGGTCAATATACTACATTATTTTCTACATATCAAAATTGAGTAACTCGCGTATAGTGTCCGTAATTATTTTATACATATATATATATATATATATATATGGGGGGTGAGATATAAGAAAAGTTTTCATGCAAACGAATTTATCATTCGTTTACATGAAAACTTTTTCCCTTTTCATTCTTGAAATTTTCTTTTAAGATGTTCTTATTAGAAATATAGGGTTTTGGATAATACATTTTTTTAACGTTTTAATATTTGAAGCTTTAAGATTAACGATTTTCATAATTAAATTCTTCCAGTTCTTGACCTTTAACAATAATATTTCTTATTATAGATTCTTGCCAAATATGTTACTGAGCCTTCCTTTCATATCGTTTTTTCTGGGATTAGATATTCATAATATTCCATTTAAGTTTGTACTACTGAACTTTGTCTTTGTTGAACATAAAATTTTGATTAATTAATCACTTGGTTTTCAAGCACGGACTATAAATTGCACTATTTTTATAATCAGAATTTTTTTTCGACATCTGAAAGAATCAGAGTAATATAGATAGTTACGATGCCTTCTCTCTGAGAAAAAATATGTCAGTATTTTTACATTCATTTTTATTACGATGTTTTGGTCCATATATTCTCCTGTTGTTTTGTCAATATAATACCCGCGATAATGATTATTGGATTAGTAAACTTGGAGAATGTTCATATTGGTTTTCAATTAGCAGAATAGATGCAAAACATCTTTTATTAAAAGGCTGAAAATTCTAGCTTCATAGAATATTCTTTACACAAACTAGATTAAATTATTAAAATTAATGGTATAATTTTTTCCAAGCCATTCAGAGAAACATATACTGTTCTAATGGTGAGGAGAGAATTGTGGAATGAGCTTATCTGATAAAGTTCAAATGAAACGTTTAAATATTATTGCCTGAAGAAAACAAGCAAATTTCCCAAATTATTCATTATATGGGGTTGCATGTCAAAGAAAATAAATGACGTGGCCAGTGTACAGATCCAAATCCAACTGAAAATTTATGGTGAAATTCTTTTTAAAAATGGGCGACGCGAAGGCTTTATCCACCAAAGTTAAATTAATTTCAATTTGGGAAAATTGGAAATATTTTGAAAATAATATTGGTTTCAATTAGTGAAATCCATGCCTAAAAGAATTAAGGCTGTAACAAAATCTAGAGGAAGGGAAATTTATTATTAATTTTAATTTCTTTTTCAATGATATTGCATTATTCTAAAACATTGCTGGGTTTTGAAAAAATGACTCCATTAATTTCATCTAGTTTTTTTAAAAGATTTTATGAAGACAAAATATTCAGTTAGTAAATAAAGAAACAGTTTTGCGTCTTTGTTATTATTTTTATTTAATGTTAAATAAAACGGAAGGTGGTTTTTGCCTGAGGTGGAATACAACACTCCTAATTTTTGCTGAGAATATTAGGAAAATTACTGATTGGTAGAGCTTTGTGTATGCTCAGTCAGAAAAAGTTTCTTTTTTGTGTCCATTACAAATCAATGAAATTTTGATATTTGAGGAACAATAGGTTTTATATTCTACCAAGTAAGATAATGTTTTACTTAGTATTAATTCTCATTTCGAAAAGAGATTATCTGAAGATTAGGCTTAAAGCATAAAATTCATTCCTGAAAGAATTAAGGCTGTTATAATAGCTGGTGGATCGAAAACTTAGACTTAATTCTGATTTCTTTTTCCACAATATAGGATTATTTCGTATTTTCCACTCCAGGGTTTGTAAAAAATACTTCATTAAAAACTGAATTACTAATAGGTATTACAATATTTTAAGATGCAAGATATTGTCTAAATGATATAAAAAATTATTCAAACAAGATTACGAAAATGAATAAATTCTCAAACTGAATAATACCACTAATTTTTGTCTCTAAAGAAAAAATTACTCTTTAAAGTCTGTTGACATGATTAAACAGAATCCGAAAAGGCCGCTGATAGCGATCGCAAAAGTGAACTTTGCCGACTATTCTGAAAAGTGGAAGAGATAAGATAATTGTATGAAGTTCAAAGTAATATAAGTATTGAGTTGCTGCTTACTATCTGGATAGATCCTGTGCATATGTCAAATAACAGAAAAAGACTGAATAATATACCGACTGACACATTTTTTTTACCAACAAAAACATAAAGACTATAGCCTAGATAACATAAAAAATAATTCAAACAAGATTACGAAAATGAATAATTCTTGAATGATAAATCTATCCGATTTATCAAGAGAAATATTCAGGAAATCAGCCTAAGCAGAAGAAAATAGATGAAATACGCGTTTTTCATGCTTAAAACCAATAGATTCAAAATTTAATCTCAATTTCTTTTCTGAGGTTCTGAAAAGATTAATAACCCTTATTGAAGAAGGGGTGCTGAAAGTTTTTGGCCCGTGTAGTTTCAATTTTTTTGTTTACATAAAATTCCGAATTAGAGACGAGCCCTCATTTTTAGTTAAACACAACTTCTCAACGCTTAGAGCTTCATCTCTTGACACAGCTGTTTGACGATAAGATTTACGAAGTTGCTAACTAGATAGTTGCCATGGTTTGCTAAGATTACCCGACGGCCAAAATAGCTGAAGATATTGCCTGATAAGAATAAAAGAAATAAAGAACTCTCTCAAACATCTTAAAATGCTAGAGATTTTTAAAAAATTAAAGAACTTTCAAAATAGCAATAGCTCTAGTGACCAAAATTTCATGGAAGATCCAATAAGTCTTGGAAATTGAATGATACACTCGACTAATTGATAACTGACTCGTCGCATTGATTCCGATAATTGATTCTGGTTTGTCTCGAAAAGAGTGGATATAAATGACGGCTGCAACATTATTAAGTCAGTTGAGTAATTTTGAAAAACGTCTTTATTCTACACCATTAGAATGGTAATATTGTAAGCGAATGGTACCGTTATTTAAAAAAAAACCCAGCTATGTAATCAAGTTTAAAATTTCGTCTGGTATACTAGGTTTAACAAGATATGATTTATCTTGCACCTCAGACTGAAAATAGCAGCTACCTAGTTCTTGCCGAGACCACCAGACTCAATCAAATATCATTAGTGGCGAGTGCTGACTGTATAATGCCGCCATGTATGGCATAAATGGAGGTTCTGTGCATCTTAATAAAACCAGCTGGATTTATCGAATCGCTCTCTTTTGATTGCTTAGAGGAAAAGCGATTGAACTATTCAGATACGAAAAGAGTTGGTTCATACTACAACAAAGAAGCTATCAAGCACATTGTGTCCCTTTTCTATTTCTACATATTTACTCGGCTTCAGAAACTTAATGGATGGAATAAAACAACAAATGTCCGAACACTTAAGCCGAGTAACGTTTTTTCTTTCTCCTCGGCCCATTTGGCGATCAACGATCACCAACACAGCAGTCATCGGTGACTACAATACAGCATTTCTTTCTTAACGCGGTTTTCTTCTGTAAGTATGAACTTAACATAACCCACCTCATTCATTAAATATTTCGGTGGAAATTTAAGATCAGGTACTCCTACAGATTTATAGTCAATCCTCATATATATATGAACTTAATTCCCTAAATTCTTCAGACAACCTACCAAGTCACACACACACACACACACACACACACACATATATATATATATATATATAGTTTGCTGTATTTATAAATAAAGGGTGCTCAATACCGTTGACAGAGCATATAATATCTAACTTACAATAGCGTCAATGGCGCTTGGTGACTGTCATTTCGTCGCTTATATTATCATTTTTAGGTCGATAATCACAAAGGTCAGAAACTGGTAATCATCGAGTGCCGTTAATTGTATTTTTGCACTAGCCTATAGATCATTATGGGAAGAAAAACTTTTTCAGAAGAACAATTTTTAGAACATATTTGAAATATTTCTAAAAGGGTTGATACGTTATAAAAGAAGCGATAAATGATTAAATGGTGATATAACATAACCATTATTTGAATAATTTATTCCTTTTGGCATTTATGGCATTTTTGATACCTGTGCTGACAGCTATAAATTAAAATGTAAATGTGTTTTGATTTATTTTATGATAGAAATACACTGAAAAGTGTTTCTCTTTGTAAGATATTAATACGACTATCATTCTTTGTCAAATGGACTCAGTACATGTATTATGTAAGTAAACTGATAATAAGTTTAAAACCAGGAAGAACGTGATTGATTATTATCAATGAAATTAATCGATTAAACCTGAAATTGTCATGTTGACCAGGCTGTTATCAACAGAGAATATTCTTTCTGGCCAACGGAAAAATCAATAATTCGTTGCGCATTGGGTAATCCGAAAATGTTCACTCTTGGCAGATATTATTTGGAATGGAAATTTCTAAAGTTTTGAGCTACCTGTTCCTAATTTTATTGCTGGTGTATCTCTCGTCAAAAAAGAAACGATGGATGTTAACACTACGTGTCTGTTTAATAGTCGACACCCAAAGTTAAAACAACAATATATTATTCTCAAACGTAAATGGTAGTTTCCAAAGAAAATCACCCACTCTCCATTTCGTTTATATCATCATCATCATCATATCGTGCTGGCAGCACGGATATCCCTGACCCTCTCTCGCCACTCCTCCCTATCGTTCATCGCCCTAGGCAGGTCTTCAGGACAACATCCTGTATCCTCACACAGCTGCTGAATGTACGTTCGTGCTGGTCGTCCTGCTTTTGCGCGGCCGTGTGTGGGGATCCATAAGAGTACATCTCTTATGAGTTCATCTCTGCTTCTCCAGCAATGTCCTGCATGTCTGGTTCGCCTAACTTGAATAGATTTCGTGATAGGGGGCAGGTGGCCGTACAGTTGGTGTCTTGTGGGGTGCCGCTGCCAGGACTTGTTGAGGATTGCACGCAGCATTCTTGTGTAATTGCCATCTAGTTTCTTCTCGAGCCGTCTTGTTAGCGTCCATGTAGTGCATCCATATAGCAGTATCGATGTGACCGCTGCCTGGAAGAAACTGCGTTTCATTTTATCGGTCAGGTCCGACTTCCATATAGTCGATAGCCTATTGATAGCTGTCCATGCTTTCGTTAACCTCGTTTCGATGTCCTTTTCGGTTGATTCGACGCTGCTTCCTAGGTACGTGAATTTGTCTACTAGTTTAAGAGGGGTTCCTTCTAGAGTGGAGATGTCCCCCGTTTGGTTATAGCACATATATTCCGTTTTGTGTGCATTAACATGGAGGCCTATGCTTGCTGCTGCTCGTTCCAGGCTATGCAGAAGTGTTTCGGCTTGGTCAGGTGTATTTGCCAGTATCGCTAGCGACCATAGTCGAGGGTGACCCGAAGGCTCCCTTTTCGATAGCTACTACACCAAGGTGTAGGGGAGGGCGCTACTCCATTCCCAGGATTGCTCCACTTTACCCTTGAACCGTACCTTATAATGCTGAGTGTTAAGCAAGGTGGTATCAAGTTCCTTTTTTAAAGTCTTTGGTATGACTCGACCTGGGATTGAACCCAGGTCTCCCGGGCCATTGGCGAACACTCTAAACGCTGGGCAATTGACCTAATTGCTTTGTAAAGATCATTTCAAGTATCTAATTAGTGTCAGAATGAGGTGTTTAGTTACAGCTTTAGAAATGAAAACTGCCCGGTGAATGGAGCTTGAAATACATTGACTGTATCCCCTGCAGAGAGGCAAGACTCCCCCAAATTGCATCTGATAGTGAGCTCCCAGTTGTGAAAGTATGTCAGAGTGTATAGTACCCTTTTATCGCTGTTACTTTCAGGCCCAATCTCACGCTGAGTGGTAGTCCATGTAAATATATCATCTATGGGTCAAATAGTGGAAATTATTCGTATGAAAATCGTATGAAATTATTTGTATTTTATAGGAATACTTGATGCCATATAACTGTAAAATATTCGTTTTAAGAATAGTAACTTAAACCTATAATTGTTAACTAAGAATTATAAAGAGTTAATTGAACACGTACCTAGGTAGCAGTGTCTCATCAATTGAAAGTGATGTAAGTGTGGACTGCTATCTATGGGTTATCAATCATATGGAATTCTGATCTATCCGATGAAATAAAACGGTTATTCTACCGATCTGAGGCTGTGTCAGTATCCACTGTTTGGATGCACCACATGGACGCTAACAAAACGCATAGAGATAAAGCTTGATGGAAAATGCACAAGAATGCTACGAGTTATCTTGAACAAATCCAGAAAGAGACACCCCACAAAACAACAGTTGTACGGCCACTTACCTACCATTTCAAAAACTAGGTTCTTCAGCCTTGGTTAGGCAACTAGTCTAAGAGAAGGAAAACTCTGAATTCAAACCTGTTAAACTCCGCTTAAAAATTGACCTTGTGTCATATCCTGCCCGAGCGGAGGGGTTGGTAAATAGTACCTACCATTTCAAAAACCATCCAAGTAAGACGAAGAAAACATAGGAGATACTGCTGGACAAACAAAAACAAAATCATAAGTAACATTCATCTATAGACACTTACATGGACGTGCTGCTTTTGGCCGACCGGAAAGAACTTATATACATCAGCTCTGTGCGGACACAGAATGAAGTTTGGAAGACCTGCCGATAGCGATGGATGATAGGGAGAGATGGGGAGAGAGAGTCAGAAAAATCCGTGCTGTCAGTGCGGCTTGATAATGATGATAATGAATTGAAACCATATAATTATGTGCAAACAAATGATTATTACCTCGAAATAATTACTTGAAATCATGCAACTCTGAACCGGATTGGTAGTGTCTTTTAAGGTTTTATCTATGAGTCAAGTACATAGGTTTCAAAATTATTCGTATTCGATTGGACCAAAAGGTGAGCTAAAAAACAACAACAGGAAACAACAATACTCACGAAAACGTAAATATGAACGTACAATGAATATGATTCGCTAACCTCTAGGCTTAAAATAACCCTAGTGCTTGACATACCATCAAAACCGATCAATCATTTTTAAAGAGAAAAGAAAAGAATTGAAAACGGATCGTCAGCAGATAAATGCCGCATTCATTTCACCGATTAGCTCAGCTCCATTTAATCCACCTAATCCTCCATTTAATCCATTTATTTGAGATAAGCTATCCATCGGAGACAAACAATATTGCAATAAAGCAGTTGTAAGTTCACTAACACTCAGATCCTCCATACTATTACGAATCTAAAGAGTTCGACGACCCTCACTTAAGTTAAACATAAAAATATTAGGTTGAATAGCCGAGAAACAGTGGCTGGCAATCGTTTTGTCAAACCTTCAGTTGTAAATTAATTCAGTTATTCTCCTTTTGCATTATTGAATATAAGTTCCTATTTCTAAAATGTAACTAAAATACACAATAAATTTTTTTTTGACGGAGGTTTACATATGTAGAAGAGTAAATATGCATCCCAACGGAATTGTTCATAACAATCAAGGCTTCTATAAATCTATCATCATTCTTTTCTTTTTTTTGTGAGTTGATAGCAAACAAATGGTGCTTTAGTATGCCATACATTCTCCTGAAGAACACTGTTCAGTTTTTGAAGTCAGAACTTTTCTTTTCTTTGATTAGGTGCCCTTCCAATGCTAGAGAGCACTGTGTCTGCTACTATACATAGTTGGCAGAAAGAGTTATGGATTCGTGCTTTTCCCAAAGGTATTAGCGCAAAGTAAATCGTAACATCTTAATCCGATATTTTAACTTGGTTCGCCGAATCCATTTTTTTTTTTTGACGAAAACATTACATCACACACACACACACACACACACACGCGTAAGCGATGATCGACGGAAAAGTTCATCGAATGAAAAATATACACTCTTGGAATGTGACCAAATGAAATTGATTTTTCGATTGAGGACCCCTTGTTATTCACAAACTATTTCCATCAGTATTACAGTGCTTGGATCCCTTTGATCAGAAAGTTATCAACAGCAGATATCATATGGACTTTTCAATTCATGACCTTTTTCCGCTAAACCTCTATAATATATATATATATATATATATATATATATATATATATATATATATATATATATATATGAAGATTGTCGTCGGACCATCGATGGAAAAGTAAATATTTTAATGTGATTCACATTAAGATATTTATCCACAAATGATTTCGAATATGGTAATAAACATTTTTACAATTATAACTATATAGAATAATCATAATATTAAAAGTAATAATAATGGCTCAATACCAAATTTGAAATAATTTACGGGGCTATTTATTTTGATACATAAATATACCTATCTATATATCAATCCATATATATATATATATATATATATATATATATATATATATATATATATATAAAGAGTGCGAGAGAGAGATATACTGAGAGTTATCTGTTAGCAAAATATAAGAAAAGCTTTGACGACTACTATGTTTCCTATTAAGGTTTTACTTGTGCTTAACCGTGATAAACTTGATAAATCTCGGATTATGATCAAAAGGGAACAGAAACTATATTAAAAGATTCAACATAAATCAGAATGTGCATCTACATATTTCTGACATTTCCTTTCCCGGATGGAAAACTAACAAGGGTTAATGATATTGTGTGACACTACTCGAGTGTCGTAGATTAATTACAAAGATGCTTCAGCCCTCAAACAATATCTGATCATCGTACGATGATGAGGCTGTAAACGAGTAAACACTGTTACTTATTTTAGTTGTATATATATATATATATATATATATATATATATATATATATATATATATATATATATAACTTTAGCGCACTATAAACAATTCAATAGTGTCATAGTCGCTTATAATATTTTCCCACTTTTCTTTTTGTAAATGTTGGTAAATTTTTTAATGTATGAATTCGTTAATCCCGACAAGTTTCAGCCTTTAGGTATCATCAGACAATGTTTATTTCATGACAGTGGACATTTCGAAACAGAAAAGCTTATTATAAATGCCAATGAAGTGACATCACATGTAAATGAAAATTTAACATGATAGCTTACACGTTCGACTTTCCCGGAAACAGTAAATAATTTCAAATGTGTGTATCTATTCTTCCTCCACAAATATGTCTCTAAATAAGAAGACCAGATTATAAAGGTATTGCATTTTTTAATTATATTTTTTCAACATAGAAGTCAATGAATGAGTCTTTAAGAACTTATGGGTTAAGCTGTAACTTTTGTTGTTGGATTGATTTGTTATCAACTCGATTTCTTTCAAGGGATTCCAAGTCATGAAAGTAGTAATCTATGTGTACATCTGTCTGTCCATCCTTATATATATATATATATATATATAGGAGACAATTATACCAATTGTAATTGTGGCGTTTGGAACAGTAACTAAAGGATTACTTAAGGAACTGGAGGACATGGAAGTTGGCGGACGAGTGGAGACCATCCAGACTACAACATTATTGAGAACGACCAGAATACTGAAAAGAGTCCTGGAGAATTGAGGAGACTTGCTGTCACTCAAACTCCAGTGAAAGACGTCCAGCTAACGCTGATGTGAAAAAATCTAATGAGTAAATAACAACAACAGCAATAATAATAATAATAATAATAGTTTGCTGTGTTTATGAATGAAAAACCCTAATATCCGTGAGGAACAATGTGTAAATCGACTTTGAAATAACGTAAACACAGTCAGCGATAGTTGGTGACTTTCAGTTTATTGATTATGTGATCATCGAAGTAAGAGCTCACACACACACACACACACACACACACACACACACACACACACACACACACACACACACACACACACACATAAACACACATTGATGAATTGTTACATAAACAAATTTGTATATAAGTTTACCCAGAAGCATATTTCAATGCATCAATAGAAAGATATGAAATAAGGTTGCAAAATATCGATTTGTCCTTTCTGGCAGATTGAACTTTGACTCTCTCTCTCTCTCTCTCTTTATCTCTCTTTCACTCTCTCTCTCTCTCTCTCTATATATATATATATATATGTATTTGTGTGCGATTGCGTTTGTGTGTTTATGTGCGTGTATGCGAATGTTTTAGTGTGTGTGTGTGTGTGTGTGTGTGTGTGTGTGTGTGTGTGTGTGTGTGTGTGTGTGTGTGTGTGTGTGTGTGCAAAAATAGCAAACAACTTTTTATAATAATATCACAATCATTAGGAAGACTGGCTCCTTAGAACAGTTTCGAAAACTTCCATACCAGAATTATATCTCTTCCTACTCGTAGATGCTATCACGTTTTTTGAAGATCATATGTTTATTGCGCAACTGATCGTGAATGCACGCAGATGTACACAACAAGACATAAAATATGCATTTAAGATGCATATCTTTTTATGTGTCATAAATTGTCTCCTGCGAACACACACAAACAGTAGCAACAACAACAACAGAGAGAGAAAATGCAAAAAGATAAACACACACTCTGACTTGGAAATAACGTATATGAATTAAAAAACAATACAGATGGAAAAATATTTCATATATTAATAATCAGACTCTGAAATACAGCATGGATGAAAATTACAAAGTTTGTTATTTATAATATCTTGTAGTTAATATACTGCACTCATTATCAAAAGTTCAGCATTATCAAAAGAAATAAAAAGAACATGTTTTACATAATAAAATTCTTTGCATAACGCTTGTAAAAATTCCAGAAGTTTGACACGGCAGTCCAACGGTTGAATGATTAAACTACGGGTATATGTGAAACAGTGCTCTCAACATTCTTGTGTAGTTGCCGTCAAGTTTCTTCTCCAGCCGTTTAGTTAGCGTCCATGTAGTGCATCCATATAGCAGTATCGATACAACCGCAGCCTAGAAGAAACTGCGTTTCATTTTATCGGTCAGGTCTGATTTCCATATGATTGAGAGCCTATCTATAGCCGTCCATGCTTTTGTCAGTCGTGTGTCGATATCGTTTTCGGTTGATGAGACGCTACTTCCTAGGTTGGTGAATTTGTCCACTAGCCTCAGAGAGGCTCCGTCTAGTGTGGCAATGTTGCCCGTTTGCTTGTAACACATATATTCAGTTTTGTGCGCATTGACATGGAGGCTAATGCCTGCTGCAGCTCGTTCCAGTAGTGTCTCTGCTTGATTAGGCGTATTCGCCAGTAACGCCAAGTCATCTACGTAGTCGGCGTCTGTGATTGTTTTTGCGGGGTACCTTTGCCAAGCAAAAGCAGGACGACCAGCCCGAACTTACATACAGCAGCTATGAGAGGACACAGGATGTAACCCAGAAGACCTGCCGGAGGCGATGAATGATAGGGAGAAGTGGCGAGAGATGGTCAGGGATATCCGTGTTGGCGGCACGACATGATGATGATGATATGTGAAACTATCTTGCCAACATTTCAGAATTTGAGTTCACTGAATGATATACAGGAATACAACAAACGTTGCACACTTAATACGAAGCAGCTCAATTTGTTATATAATTGCGGAAGGATTTTTTTGTATCATCATTTTTCGTTGGTTATATCTTATCATTCGGTTTGGTTAGGCTTAGAACTATTTGGCTTAGTGCACGTGCAGTTGCACACATTGAGTACAGTTCACGCTCGTGCGCGGAGGATGTAACAATCACAAATGTCATAATAAAAAACCCAGATAGGAAATGGGCTGAGAATTTTGGTAATTTTTTGAAAAAGCAGTTAGTTGAGATTTGTCTTGAGGCGAGGCTAGTTGAGATTGACTCTAGACGAGGCGAGTTGAGATTCAGACCTGGGCGAGGCCAGTCCAGCTAAGGTCTACGGGATGCGCCGTACGTTTGTTGGGTCAATGAGTTGAGACTGGGCCAGCCAGTTCATCGGGGAAGTTGACTGAAGGACGCTGTAGGAACAGTCAGTTTAGTAAAAATTGTGTCTCTCTCTCTCCTCGTGTCGAAAAACTAAAAGTAAAAAAAATGTTAATAAACGTTTCGTACCTGAACTACTGAGAGTCGTCAGTGTTTCGGGATTCCTATGCATATGAATATTTTATATATCCGAATATTTTACGTTCTCGTATTTTGAATATGCTACAGATTTACGTGGTTGTTTAAAAGTTTAGAGATTGAAGCTGTATTTACCAAGATAAATATGAACAATAAATGAAACATTTAGTTTCTTTGAAATAATTCTCTGGATATTCAAAATACCAATTCCAAAGAATTTTCCATTGATTGAAGTATCTCAGAAACTTCTCTTTTGAGCTGGGGTGAAGTTGTATTGCAATATTTCTTTAAATGCCATCTACACCCTTGGGTCTTACTCTTACGAAGGTTTTCACTCTAGAAAGCAAGAATGTAGCATGAAGTAATGACAATGTAAGGTATTCACTGGTGCTAAAAACTTAGGGAGAGCATGATGCATGATGCCTTTTTTTTTAGGAAATTATAATTTCCTTTTATAAAAATACAAAACAGACTTATTGACTTTGGAAGGAATTCAAAATTTAATTTGAAAGGTCAGTAAGGAACTTGTCCTAGCTGAACTTTCAAATTATCAAAATGAAAAGTAAGCGGGCAAGGACGTTGAGGTTTGTCGGTGCATTGGCTCATTTAAAATTATTGAACTAATTTTGCCAGCCTGTTGCGGTTAAAAATTCAAATCTTGCATTCGGAAAGATTAATCGGACCTTTGATTTTTGTTTTGGTGAATGTGAAAAGGCAGAGACCCTTAAATAACAAAGCCCTTTTATCGTGGCTTGACTGAATGACCAATCAAAATTTTATTCCCGGAATGGATACTCTTCCTACAGACGTAGATCAACGCATTTAATTGGCTGACTGTCAAAAAGTAGTAGAATACGAAATGATCTGTGGTTGGTTAGCCTATTGAGACCATTTGTTCCCAGTGGTATCCTCTCTAAAGATATAAGGTTTTAGGGTTTAAAATAGATATTCGAAGTCCATACCGAACATAGGAGATTAAGAAAGGAAATCACTCCAAGCACTAAAGACTCTTCAGCAAAAGCTTCACTCTCTGAAAAATTGAGTGACATAGAAAGACGGTAAAAGTCACATTCTTTACTTGTCTCTCGCTCAAATACAACAAAAAACGACGAAATTTTCTTATATATATGTATTTTGTATATATTATTGTTACAACAGTCTGTTTCAATAATTAGTTGTTAATTGTTAAGAGATATTTTTCTTGTCTTTGAGTTGACAACACTCAGTCAAATTGTTCCAATGAACAATACCGACAGTTAGAAGAAGTTACGGATAGGTTGTGCCATCCAACTTCTCTGGATCTTTCAAACACAACGTGGGTACTGAGGGAGTTGATAGACCAACTATCCGAAAACACACGAGGTAGTCACAGGAAAAAGGTCAGAATGAATTTCCGTGCATTGCAGAGGCTAAGTTTCATGAATATGAACAATTTTACTGATACTCACAAATTTTGGAGATTGGCTCATATTGTCTTTTTTCCCTTATTTTTTCTTTTTTTTTAATTGGCAGTAACTCGTAATAAAACAGTTAGGAAGTAGATTCGGCAACTAGTACGACCGAATCTATCTATCTATCTATCTATCTATCTATCTATCTAATTCGATATATCCACATCTATCTATTGGATCTTGATCGAGGCTATTTGAATTTCTCATAGTTAATGCCTTTAGGAAAAGTATGAACCCCCTATGATTATTTCGTCTCTGGGTAAATAGTAATGATCACTGGGATCTTTTAACTTGGTAAGGCAACTGATCTTTATTCAGACTACATATAGACGAGAAGTAGGATGGGCTCTATCAGTTTATTTATGCCCAAAATACGCTACATGAGTAACGTCCCCATAGCCAAACCAGCTTATAGGACTAATGATTATGAATTCATCTTGATAAAATATTGACAAGAAATAATCAGTCTAGATACTATTACCTGTAGCGTAATGGGGCATTAGGATGAATTCTAGTTTAAGAAAAAAGTATATATATATATATATATATATATGCTTATTTGTTTGCTTGGTTGGGTTTTATTGGATATCAACCTTTGTACGTTTTTTAATGATAAATCCATTATAATTCATATAAACAGTTCTATTTCAAACAATTCAGTTTAGTAAAAGTATGATTTTTGTTAAAACGGTTCTATTTCAAGTAATTCATTTTAGCGTAAGTACAGTTATCAATGTCAAAGACAGTTCTATTTCAAACAATTTAGTTTCGCGTACAAAGACAGTTCCATTTCAATTAATTCAATTTAGCATAAGTACTTGGTTTAGTTCAATTTGACCCATAGATAGGACCCTATAAGGTGCTAGCACTTCGGGACAGAGTTGACTTGAGAGAGATAGCAGTGAAGGGGTACTCTGCATTCCCAAAAGCTCCAGCATTACTGATTGTTAGTGTTATATGCAGGGCACTCATTGCTGTGGTCTACTTTATAGCCCCAGTCAACAAGGCAATATGTATATATGCATTTTCCAGAAGGAAAATAAATTATATATATATATATATATGTGTGTGTGTGTGTGTGTGTATGTGTGTGTGTGTGTGTGAAAGAGAGAGTTATTTTTTTTTAATGATTAGCATTTTTCTAGTGAGCTGTAGTAGTAGCCAAATTGAATTCGTTTGTTATTTGACACCTCATCCCATTCACAGAACAGAGATGGGATTGGTATAACGTATTATGGTTAAGTCATGTTGGCACCGATTTTAACGGTTCAAAGAAACGACCCCCATGACCCTAAATAAACATGAGGCTACTTGCGGAGAAGAGAACAAAGAAACAAGAAATGACAATGCACTTCCTGTTTCTCGAATGTTGTGAAATTGTCTAGAAGATTATTGAGAATTATAAAAACCCGGTGATAGAAAAAAAAATCGGTCCGGTCATGGAAGTGGAAAAGAGTAGTTTTCGGTCTGCAAAATGGATCAATTCGTGTACCCAAGGGTTCGGAGTCAGGATTTTTACCCACTGAATTCGAAAAGAGGTAACTAACTGTTAGCGAGGAAGAATATTTCTTCGGTACCCCTAAATTTCCAGAACCCAACTTGATAGCAGTAACGTCACACACCATATTATATGAATTACCCAATAAAACACCAATTACAAACTTTTGTAATTTATAATTTCAAAAGATTTTTTTCTTTTTGAATTTTTAAATTTTTAAAATTTGAAATTCATGATTTTTAGATTTTTGAATTTTAGAATTTTTAGAATGTCTCATTTTCAAAATCACAAGCTTTTATAATCTAGAATTCATTATTTTTTTAAATTTAAATTTTTTAAATTCAATTTTTTTTCATTTGAAATTTGAATTTAAATTTTTAGAATTTTTTCAAATTTCCAATTTTTTAAAAATTGCGAACTTTTATGATTTAGAAGAATTTTTTTTTTTTTTGTTTTTACATTTTCTGAACTTTGAATTTTTAAAACTTTTAAATTCAAATGTTTTAAATCATTAATATGAAGAATTTTTTAAAATTCATTTTTTTATTACAAAATTTTACAATTTATTATTACTTTTTTTAAGAGTAAATTGTTTTGATTTTTAGATGTCTCAAATTTGAAATTTATAATTTTTAGATTTTTGAATTCACATTATCTTTTAAAATTTCTAATTTTTTTAATTTGAAATTTTATAATAAACTAAATTAAAGTTACAGTCTCGATACTTTTTACTCACACTTGAAAATGTCAGTTTGCAGATTATTGGTTGCCAGAGTATTGACATGATAGATTTACACTCATGTTCGTCTAGCTTAGAGCCAGGTTCTTAAGATGATCTGCAAATGGTCAAAAATCAATAATGGGATCTACTTTCACCTGGTCATCCATGTGTTACATCAAACAGAGCTGACTGGCGCCTACAATGATTTACGGAGCAAAACTATTTTGCCTTTATTCAACAGCTGGATTGAGAGCTTGATGTGTGTAATAACTAGTCATACAACCAACAGGTGTTCGTGGTGCATTGGATGTCGTTGTCGGAAATGAACACGATGATCCAAGTTCAAATCCTTGAGCGGGGTTGTTTACATTTTCACACTGCATCAATAACCTTGAGTAAGGTATGACTCCAACTATTCTCCTTCCAGCTAGGGGTAAAATAGTAGGGCAGATTGATCGCTTTAGTTTTGGTATGGCAACCTGTCTAAGAAACGGAAAACTCCAAATTCAAACCTGTTAAATTCCGCTTACGAAAATGATCGTGTGTCGCACCCTCCTCTTGCGGAAGGGTTGGGTAAATATTTTCTGAAAATCAGTTTTTAATTTTTTAATATTTCCGTTTTCACTTTTGATAAATTCTACTGCTTTTGGTGGGGTTGTACTTTATGAAAAAATTGCAATAAATTGTGTTAGGAATATAATTAAAACAGAAAAAAACAAAAGGAAAATTCAAAGTTTCCCCACATTTAAAGAAATAACACATAATTTCTGTTTAAT
This sequence comes from Sepioteuthis lessoniana, assembly GCA_963585895.1. NCBI lineage: Eukaryota > Metazoa > Mollusca > Cephalopoda > Myopsida > Loliginidae > Sepioteuthis > Sepioteuthis lessoniana. The sequence goes on along the minus strand of CAUZXS010001063.1, from coordinate 2,578 downwards.
CACCAATCTACTCTCAAATATTTTCTAAGTGGTCAAATCTACCCCTTGTGTTGTTATGAAACAAAAATAACCCTCATATTCTGTTGTGAGACTTAAGAACATTTGAAACAAACTGATATATATTTCACAAAATTTCTCAAGAATGTTTTTAAGATTAGACTATTTCTACAGTTCAGCTTTTGATCTTCAATTATGAAGAAATATTAAATTGCATTCTATTATTCCTAGGAGAGAACATGTCCAAGAGAGAATTAGAAGGAAGTCTTTTGACTGATCAACGGAAAATTGGTTATGAGTTGTCGTTGGTACCGAGCTAATTTCACAGGAGGAGACATTCGTCATTTTTTCCTAATTCTTACAATGTATTCCGCTTATCAAAGTGACTATTAAACCGCGACTTTTATTTTTCTGTTTCTGATGCCTCATCCGACGATTAACCACCACCGAAATAAAAGTTACGGTAACTAACGCTACAATTTCACTGAATTTCTTTACATACTTTTAGTATATGGAGTCACGACAATGGATGAAATTTTCATATTTGTTTCACATCTTCATTGTTTATCGAAAGCAATTTCCCGTGGATTTGTATAAATGTTTTTAGTGTTTTGTGCCTCATTCTATGTCAATGATACTAAAAATAAAAAAAAACAGTGACCTCCCAAGGAGAAATTTCAAAACAAGGGAATTTCAGCCAAAAAAGAATTGAGGGATAACTTTAGCAATGAGGTAATTAAAATGTTGCGAGGAATTCTGGGATATCAGTTGAATGTAAGAATGTGTACATGGCCAGTGTGCAGGTTTTTATAGCATATCAACCTTTGTAGGTTCTTTAATGCCAATTTTTGTTCATATATATATATATATATATATATATAACGAGCCAGAGCTCATTATTTCTACACAGTTAATCTGTTTTTTATTTGAGTTTTATGGCATATCAACCTTTGTAGGTTATCTAATACCGAATCTATTTTTATAAATAAACAGTTCTATTTCGAACAATTCAGTTTAGCATAAGTACACAGTTTAAATGTCAAAAACATATCTATTTTAAGCTATTCAGTTTAGTCAAGCAGTTCAAATTAGTATAAGTATAGCTTTTGTCCATACACAGTTAAATGTCAAAATAGTTCTATTTCAAACAATTCAGTTTAGTGTAAGTTAAGTTTCATTGTCAAAAACAGTTTTATTTCAAACAATTCAGTTAAGCATAAGTACACAGTTTACATGTCAAAACAATTCTATTTCAAGCAGTTCAGTTTAGCATAAGTACGCAGTTTAAATATCAAAACAGTTCTATTTTAAGTAATTTAGTTTAGCATAAGTACGCAATTTAGTTTTATTTAACCCATAGATAAGACCCTATCAGGTGCTACTACTTGGGGCCAGAGTGGACCTGAGAGCGATGGCAATGAAGGGGTACTCCGCATTCCCTAAAGCTCCAGCATCACTAGAACCTCACCATCAGATTATTTAGTGTCATATATAGGATACTTTTTGCGGGGTTTCCCCTCAGCAGAGATGCAGTCGGTGCTTTCTAAAGTCCCAGGTAATCTACACAGTTGAATGGTTTCAAGTATTGCTATGAAACAGTAACAATTTATTTTAGCATCAGTAATTTGTTGCATACAGTGAAATTGTTATATATATATATATATATATATATATATATATATATATATGATTTTAAATGAATAGCTCGTTGGTAATCTTATATATTTAACAGTGTGTAATAGATCTTTCCGTATATATGTAATGAGAAAGTAATATTTATACGCTCATAAGTTATTGTGTGCACAGTGAAGTTTATCTGCTATGCGTACACAAGCAGTAGCAGCAGCAACTATAAGTTCAAATATTCAACGCACAGAAGGGAATAATACTAATTAGACGATTTAACTGAAACAATGTAGAATTTATATCAATTCTGAGGAATTGAAATTTTTAAATGTTAAAAACTTTCAAAATTCGCTCAAAGAAATATGATCAAGCAATCAATAAAAACACGTTTGGTTCTTTGTTTTATGGCATATCAACCTTCATGGGTTACTTAATGCCAAAGCAATCCTTTTAGAAGAACAACAGTGATGTTATTAATGGGAGTTCATACTTTTCCCCTGGGTATTTGTCCGAAAGTGAATGTAATAGGGCGACAGTAGGTCGAACTCGCTTACTATGATTCCGCAGTCCAGTGCGGTAACCATTACACCACGAGGACACCCAGTATACTGTACGTAATTTTAAGTGAATACTAAAGACTAATTCATGTTCTTGCTATTTATAAGAAATAATTCGGTTCAAAGATTGAATCAAGAATAGAATTATTAATTTAGGATTTTGATTATTACAAAATCTATTTTTAATATTTTATTTTTATAACTTAGAAGGAAAAAAAGAATTTTTTTTTTTTGTTTGCAGAATCAAAGAGGAATCGTTGTTCTTTTCCAAGGCGTTGATTGGTTCAAAAATACAAAAATCTAGGTTCAAATTTGATGGTTCTGAGAGCCTCTATTTTGCAAAAAATTGACACTTTGCTTTATGATAATCAGTTGATTTTTTCATAGATATTAGCAGG